>VVHJ01027650.1:26933-54753 GCA_015107715.1 Tylochromis polylepis
AGGTTTTCATCACACACACACACACACACACACACACACACACACACACACACTTACTGGCAAACTTGACAGGTAACATCTGATTGCAGGCCCCCAGTGAAGATTTGGTCAATGATGCAGTTACAGTGGTTTGGATTGTTGGCTTTCTTGCCATTGTCATCTGTTGACCAGAGAGAAGAGACAATATGAACACACACAAACACACCCTGCCCACCTCGTTAGCACCTTTAAAAGCCTCACAGTGCCTTGCTGCCACTTCACAACTCTTTGTATTCTCCCTAGCCAATTAGGGTAAGCCTTTCCGTTGTGTCTATGACTGAGTCAACCTGTCATTGCACTGCAGCAGGGCCTATTGACATTCCTTACACTACTTGCTTGCTGTCCCTTTGGTACATTGTAAGTCTCCTTCAGTATGTTTCCAGTGAAGTAAGGCATTTTTCTCTGTCGGTAGATTTTAGGTATAATTCGATATGCCAGATCAGAGACAGTAGGTGGCTCTGTCTCCTAACACTCCCCTCAATCTCAGCTGACACTTGTTATTAGCTGCGTTTACTAATTTCAGTCAAACTGGAATTCTAGACTAAAATATTTCAGGGCTACAAACTCAATAAATAAACAGATTAACCTAATTGTGTTTAAGGACGACTTAGCATTTAGTTTGAAAATAAAAGTCATGACGATAGAAGTAAAGCTTACTGATAGTGTCTCCTTTGCAGTGCCTATGCAGTACATCCAGTGCTGCAATGAGGAACTCATGGGCATCTTGCTGCTCGTAACCTGCGAGGTGACGTGCATGAGTCCACACCAGGTGCAGCAGCCGGAATGGAATGTGGGGCGAACGGTGGCCCGAGTAGAACTGGGAGGAGGGATGAAAGATGGGACAGGTGGTGGGGGTGAAGAAGAAAGGTGGTTAGCCTATTTTTCCAGGTGTTACTAGGTGTGTTATTTTATCCACTTCATTCCAGTCTCTTGGCTCTTTTGTAAGCACTTCATTCTAAAGGTCTTGTCAGATATAAATGAATTCTAACAAATGTCACAAAACAGAACCAGCCCTGATGCCAGCACATCCACTGAGAGGGAAAGTGTAAGACACAACGCAGGCAAGTCAAAGTGGATGGGTGGGGGAAAAATGGGGAGAGTGTGCAGCAAAAATATCCATCTGTTATGTGCTGGAGATCTCTGGCTTACTGTTGAAATTGGACTGAGTGAAAATTCAGGACAGGTCAGAAGACATGGATAAGCAAGTGACAAAGCAAGTACTGGCAGGGTGCAAAAACAGTGCAACGAAGTTCCAGCAAGAGCTCATTAACGCCAGAGAAGGATCTCATTTTTCAACGTGCGGATAATGCACACACGTCGCTTTATACTCCTCAGTTTTCTCTGAAGTCTGATTGAGCGGTGAAAGAAAAAAAAATGCTGAGCTGACGTCTCTTTTTGAATCTTACAGACTCTTCTCCTTTTTGGCAATCTGAAGGTGGCTGACAAACGAATTACGTGACAAGATGAAGACAAGAATAGGGAAGAGGAAGAGAAGAGAGTCGCTGATCAAAGCAGGCTGCACCTCTCCTTTTCAATCCAAAAAAGCTGCCTGAGATCACGCAGGTGCCTGCAGAGCCAGAAGATGACTTTTGATGAAGATATGGAGGGGAGCTGGATGTAACCAATGAAATAAGGCTTAGGCACCAAAAAAAAGATAACTGTGCATGTGCTAGGAACTGTTTAAATGTAAAATCCTGAATTTCATGTCTCAAACGCACTTCATGTGAAATACAGCTGAACAGTTCAGCTAACTGAGACAGGACGGACATGTCTGTGTGTGTTGCGGAGGTGGGGGGCTGATGACTCAACTCGTTATATATTATAACACCACTTGCCAACTGTGTGCCCATATACACTGGAAATGAGAGGATGTAAGAAGGAAGTGAGACAGTGTGGGAGCAGAGCAGGCAATCATTACGTAAGACTCTGGGTTGATGAGTTTATTAGACATAAAATGCCTATTTTCTGTTGCAAGAAAGAAAGAAAGAAAAAGAGGTAAGGCTTTAAATGGCTACATAATTTAAATCTGGCTGATCAGATTCAATAAAAGTGTCTAATTACTGCATTCTGCTCATCCATTTGTATGTGGCTCTCTACATTCCTTTCAGGCAGGATTTCTTCCCTTGTCTCTGCCTCCCTCTTTGGACTTGACAAAAGAGCACAAGAGTGACTCAGCCTTTTATGGCAGAGAAAACATTCTGTATTGCATCGTTGTTAAAAATCTCTCAAATTATAGCTGTGTACACTAAAAAAAAAGGAAAAAGAAGAAAAAAAAAGGAAACGATTATAAAAATACCAAACATTCACAAACACATTTTCTTTGTACCATTTACTAAACCTATCTAACAAGTTTACACATGTCGACTGTGCATCGTACCTCCTGAAAGAGCTGCGACATCTCACACACCAGACAGGAGTTTGATTGCATCTCGCACTTGTGTCTGTCAGAGAGAAAGAAATCTCGTAGCAGTGGTGTGTGTGTCAGGGCCTGAACGATGCAGTTCATGAAGCACGTGTTGCCCAGGTTTATTAGCCCTCGTAAACCTGCGGAACAAAAATAATAAAAGGGAATAAAAGAAGAGGGAGAACATTATGGCGGTGAAGGTTAAACAAGGCAGTGACTCCAATTCACACTGGTGACGATGGAGAGATTTTTAAATCATATTTATCCCTGGACTAAAGTGAACTTCCTCGTTCAAAAACATTTTTAACCAAGTAATTCAGTACATAAACTATTTACAAGTCTTTTTACCAATGTTTGCTCAGTTTTAAGTCTAGGCTTTTGCTCAACTTAGCCAGACAGTTATTCCAAACCCAATACAGCAACGTTTTAGCTGTTAGCTTTGGGTTATCATCATGCTAAAAGGTGAACTGCTCACTTTTCATCACTCACTGAGTTGCAACGGGTTTCCCTGGCCCTTCTATTAAGAACTAATCCCACAGTATCATACTGCGACTACCATGCTTTACCATGGGGGTGACTAGAAGATGAGTGGTGCTTCATTGTTCACTAAGAGCTCTTTCCAGAGAGTAAAATATTTATTTCAGAGTCCTTTAAATGGCATTTGGTGAACTCTGTGAGCTGTCATGTGTCTTTTACTCAGCAGTGGCATCTGTGAGCGATGGTTATCTCTACAAAGGACTTTTGAAGATGACACATATCAAAATTCTGTGCTACTGGGAACACTCGTTGCTTTTATGCCTTTAGTCTGATCTGTGGCTCGACATAATTTTAATCACAGAGCTCTGGAGAGTTCATTGGATTTCACGCTTTTTGTACTGGCGTGTAAATTGTGAAACAAATGCACCTGGTCAGAATATGGAGTCAAGTAAAAGGTCTGAACACTGTTTGTACATTTAATTTATTGAGTTAAAATTGGTTTTTAACTCTAGATTGATATATAAAAGGCTGGTTCATTTATTTAAACATAATGAAGTTAAGCATAAAAGCCACCAATGCTTTGTGATCAATTTTTGTTTGGCTGAAAAGTTAATATGGTGTTGGGTCAGGTATGCCAGCAACACTGTGTACAACTTGGATGTGTTCCCAAAGCTTTGAATGAATTCATTTAGAGTGAGAAATGATGGCCAGAAGAACAGGTGAGACACAGCTAGATCTTGGGTCTAATCCAACTGACCAAGGTTTGGTTCTTGATAAGAGTGCTCAGTGAGCACGTAAAAAATTTAGACTGGTCATGGTGGGCACACACACACACACACAGACACCAGTTCCACTGCCCAGTCAGGTTGACCAAACAAATTGTTTAAAGGTATAAAGAGAGTAAAGGCTGGTGGGAGACGGGGCGGAAAGAAGGGTAAATTACTACATGTAGAAAATTAGAGACACAATAGAAACAACAGGAGGGGGAAAAACGTGGCAAGACATAACTCAGAAAATGGAACAAAGAGAAAACAAGTTCTGGGTAGAGACAGACACACATTCTGATGTACTGTGCATATATCTGAGAGGGAACTCTGTGTCCTGCCTCTCCCAGTCCACTGCCTGTGGGGCTGCCCAGTCTGGTTGACCTTGAGTATTACACCTAAATGCATGAGTGACTCCAAGCACACTTGCGCACACACACATTCACAAACACACAAAGAGCCATGGAGAAAACCCACAGCAATCACAACTGTGAGGAGAAGAAAAGCTGTGCAGATTAAGACGTGCAGAATAAACAGTGCAATCCATTGCCCACCTATGGTGCAGTTTGTAGTGATTTTCCTCCGCTTTGGATTGTGTCGTAATAATTCTAGCTCCCTCTTGGTCGGCTCCCATGTTGTGTATTTCTCCCCTATTCCTGTGGACAAATGTGACGGCACAGAGATTACCAGGCTACTTTATTTAAAAAAAAAAAAAAAAACTGTATTAATGAAAACAGAATGCTATACCTTGCAATTTCCATGCTTTCCTCTGTTCCTCTTTGGCAATCTGCTCCATGTCTTTGTCGTAAATGTAGTCTTGACACACAAAACAATATATTCCACCATATAATAGGTCTATTGCTGTAGGAAGGAAGGAGGGGGAAAAAGAGTGAGGAAGAGATTACAATCAAATTATAGGTAGATTTTTCTGGTACAGTAAAAGACATAGGGGTTTTTTCATTATTATTTTGCTGTCTAAAACCACTGATAAAACCAAGTGTTACCATCTCATTGCTTCCACTAAAAAATCTTCAGATGTGAGGCAAGCAGTGATGGAATAGGTGTATTTGTCTACCACCCCCACTTGTGCTTCCCATTAACACAACCCACCTTCTTCCATTTTCAAACTCCACAGCAACAATATTTCAGCTCTGTTGCTGTGACAACCTATTTTTAGATTAACCGGACATCTTTCTGTTTTTGGTGCTACTCACAATAAGAAGGTGAGCTAATGCATCATGTAGAAAATCCAACCGGTGTATATGTGCTGCTCAGTGTTTTGCAAGGGCAAGAAATAAGAAAAGACAGTAAAATGAATACAGATATAGGATGCTCCTCTGCATAAAACAGCACCCGGTTAATGACGAAAAATTAGAATAATACAAGTGGCAGAGACAGGAGGCAGACAAGGTCCTGCATAAGGCCTGAGCAGCATTTCAGCACTCGTGCTAAAATGAGTTAAGCATAACAGCAAAACAATGAGAGGATGAAGAGGTGGGGAAATGGGGTTGATAGAAAAAAAGCAGACAAAGAAGGCATGAGTATAGTCCTGTGAGTGAGCCTGCTAAGAACAGGAAGTGAAAATGATGGGTACAGAGCACTGAGAAGGAAACTTGACATCTAGCAGTGGAGCAGACAAGTGAGTTTGGATTAATTTGATTAGAGGTAGAGAGGAACAGAGTGCCAGTGTCAGGGAGGCACCTGTGGAAAGCTCAACGCTAATTAAGACCATATCCCAGCACACGGGATGGAGTGTGTGTGTGTGTGTGTGTGTGTGTGTGTGTGTGTGTGTGAGTGAGTGAGTGTGTAACCAAACTGCTGAAATTGATTAAATCAATTAAAGCCAGTAAGATATGTACAACACTGTTCTATTGTCTCTGTTGTTTCCACATTCAATTGTGCTCATCAGGGTGATGTCAAAATCTTGCTCATTAATACCTTTGTCTTATTTAGCATAATTAGCATGTAATGTTGAAGCTACTCTTTTTGGTAGCACAAGATTAGCAAAGTCTACCATTCCCTTGATGAAGGAGACTCTGGCAGTTTAAATGTGACTGGCTTAGGCGCTCCCACAGGAACTGTAATGCGATGCTGTGAGAGTAAGGTTTGGCTCCTTGGCTGCTCAGAGTTGGTTGAGATCAGCATCTATTTTGCCACTGGTCTTGAGAATAATTTAAGTATAACCAACTAGGGTCGACAAAAAATGTTGTGACTGGTAAGTTTTTTTAAGGAACATTTTTAAGTAACAATAACATACCATAAAACATGTTATCTAATAGTAATTTGGGGTAAATTATTCTTTATTTACCCCAAATACTCTGTGTGAGAGTGAGCAGCTTACCTAGATTGTGTCTCTTGTTTTTTGCGTGTTCGTGGATGTGTTTCTTTGTAAAACAGCCAAAAAAGACGCAGTAGAGACAAGAGTGGAGTCGGTTCAGGTGGGCACCACACATGTGACAGATACACGACTTGGCCTGGGGAGAAAGACCCAAGGGAGGACGGGGGTTGGGAGAGAAAAGGGGACAAAAGGAATTAAGATCAAGGTAGGAGAGGACAAGTCCATATTTTTGAGAAAATCCTCTGCAGCAGAACAGAGCTTAAAGGCCTAGTATAACTATACAGAGCAGAGAAATAAAGTTCTATCTCAAAGTCAGTCAGACAAACAATTCTGAGGACACAAAGCTTGAATGAACCTGACAGGAGGACAGACTAAAGACTGCTGGGCCTGCTGACAAATCAAATGTGGCGACAGATTAATTTCACAGTGAATCTTTCTGTTTTAAACACATGCAAGCCATAAAGGGTGCTGATGCTTGACAGGCACACCAGAGGATGCAGACAGTGTGCGGGTAACTCACTAACAGCAGCAGGTGTGTATTGCCAGTGATTTCATTCATAACATGGCATAACTGGCAAACCTCTTCCGTAAAGGAATCAATGTAGAATAATAAGCACCAACTATAAAGCTAAAATGCTAAAGAGCATGAGTGACACAGAGGATAAAGGACCTGTTCTATGGACACAATGTGTAGAACTATAATCCTGAATAATGTGATCAGCAATAGAGTGGGACAGAACTGCTTAGCAAAAGAGTGGATTTGACATGCAGGTCAAGCATTTAAAAGGGTGATAGGTCAACATGAAACTACTATAAATAAATATATAAATACAGTATTTTTGATCTAATTAAAATCAGAGCTTTGCCTGAATGTTTTTTGTTTGTTTGCTTTTTAGGAATCTAAGGGACACTACAGCAGAAAGTTGCCAGCATGCCTGCTTTGAAAGGGAGAAATTAAATAAGGAAGGGAGGAGAAAGAAAACAATCTAATGAAAGCCTTTCAGGGTGCAGATCTGATGCAATGGGTCTGCACCCTGTGAAGTAGGTGAAGATACAGAAAATAAAAGGAAAAAGTACTGACTGGACAGCTTTCAGTTTTACACTTTTAGGCACAGTGTGTGAAACTAACCTCAACCTCTACTTTATAACTAATGCTACTGCACATAAACTCAGTGGTCTCGCATTATGTTGTCTGCCTATTGTTAACTTTGAATTGGGATAGAAAAGCGTAACCTGAGACAATCTGAAAAACATTAACCGTCATTGTGCCATAGAAATGTAAAAAAAATAATAATAATAATAATAATGATAATAATTTAAAAAGAGGTCCAGTAAGTTTTGCTTTCTTCTTCCTGGACAAACCACATAATATAACAGTGAACAATGAAATGGTATTATTACACAATTATCAAAGATACCACTAATAATGCAATCACCATCCCTAAAATAACTAACTTGTGAGTTATTCAACAACCATGGTCAATTGTAAATATGTTCTGTAATGAAACTTTTTTCCCATGACAAAGAACTGGGCAAAGAAGTGGGAAGTTCAATTGGGCTTCTACGTGAACATTAATTTCAGGTATGTGTAAAGGTTTTGTGTTTTAAGAAACTAATATTATAGCTGCAAGTAACAACGCCGTTCAGCAAGGCACAGTCGCTGAAATCACATCTCGCCGATTATGGCTTGGTATGGTTATGCATTTTGGTTCCAGTGGCCCTTGAAGGTGAAATGCAACATTTTTGTGCTTCCTTAAAAATTAAGTTTCTGTCATGTGATATTTGGTTTAGACCTCAGTTCTTGAGACAAAAAAAACAAACAAACTTACAACTCTTGCAAATGGTGGTTTGTAGCTCATCTGCACCAATGTTGGAGACGACTAGAGAAAACAAAAAATTCACAATCACCAATATGGTTTCTTCAACCAGCTGAATTAGCCACAGGCCCACAAATTCAGCAACTCTCTTTCAAAAGCTAAACCCCCTAGAGACAGTCTGCTCTATTTACATTATATATTTCCTTTAGGCATTATTATTAAATGCTGCATACACTTTCAGTACAATAAACTTTCCTTTTTGCTTATAGTTAATGGTCGAACAGGTGCCTCTGAACCATAGTTATGCTGCTATAGTCTCAGATAAAGTGTCTTCTCTAGCATATCCAAAAGTTTTTCAATGGGGTGGAGGTCTGTACTCTAATGGCTAACAAATGTGTCAAAATGATGTCTCATGCTATGTGAAACCCTCTTTCACAAGCTGAGCCCAATGAATCTTGGCACTGTCATCACAGAACAAGTTCAGGGAAGGAAAAAAAAAAAAGTAATGATGGAAAAACTTGGTTATTCAATATATTCAGGTAGTCAGCTGACCTAATTTCTTGTTGAACCTAGCCCTCCATTCTAATGAAAGGCTCTTTCTTACTTTACAGTGTAAATATAACTGGGAATGTGGAAAAAAATAACTCCGATGATACAACGAATGGTTTATTCACTGTAGCACCATCGTGTGTGTGTATTGTCTTTTTTAAAAATTGTAAAAAAGTGCCAAATTAATTACCTGAGTCACCTTCTTCAACACTGATTAGTTACCTTCTATTCACCTTAATCTGGCTTAATAAATACCACCATGACTAGTTATAAAGTTGTGATGGATTAGTGCGTTTGGAAAAAGAAAATATGTTTGGACTACATAATCAATAATTAATAAAAAAAATATTGATATTTGTTGGCAGTGTAATGATAACTGCTTCCATACTTTGTCCCACCTCTAGTACCTATTCAGATTTGATACTTGATACCCAGTACAGCTCTATTTCTATAATTTATCTTGTCAGTTACTTTAACTGAATTTTTTCTCAAAGATAACACAACCATTAGATATGTTAACAATAACAGGAATGCTGCTGTTAATTGTACTTGAGGCATTATTTTTTTAGCAGGAAAAAAAACCCAGTTGGACTGAGACCTGAATCCCTGCAGAGATGATTTATCAGTGGAAGTGGGCGGAAATGGTCACAAATTGTGTAGGAGCCAGTGGTTGCAAGACAAAAATTCCATTCCTGTGCAAAACTCTACTGTTAGAAGAGAAAAGAATTCAAAATTCGCTTTTTATTTGATCTGCAACAAAGTATGCTAGTGAGGGTGTGATACAGCAAATGCGGACAGCACCATGCACTGACACATATAGCCAGCAAAACTCCCAGTGTGGTCTATGTTTTGGATAAGCATTAGTAGGCATGGGCTAGATTGTGATGACACTGCAGTGGAGGGGATATTCAGGGTTGCAGACACGAAGCTCTGTTTTCATTCAAATTGGTCTGTGAGACAGCCAGCTTTGAATACGTGTTGGCCAGAAAAGGCAATACCAAAGAAAAGCTTGATGAGCTTGGTGAGTGATTGATATAAGGAAATGAACTAATTATGTCACTTAAACCTTCAAGACTAATATCTACAGCAAACTCTAAATATTTAAGGTAAAGTGTAAAACGTAAAAAAAAAAAAAGGTAAAATGGGAGACAGTAGTGGTAGAACGCATAGAGTGAAGTAGCAATTCTGTTTTTAGAGTATAAATTAAGCCCTAAATACAGCAGTAAGAAAACAGTTACTTACTGTACTTACTTAATATTAAAAACATGTTTTTAACTGCTACTCCAAACCCATCCCACCAGCAGTGATGTTAATCCCCATTTCTCTACTGCACCACAGCACCAAAAACAAGAAACCCTGCTAATGCCACGCCTTATCCTACTCCTCACCCTCCCCTACCTCGATACATCTGTATTGGGCAGAAAATCTATCCCTGCTCTCTGCCTCTCACAATAGTTCACAGGCTGTCTACTCCTCAGTGTCAGCAGTCCTGCATCTCTGTCTGCGCCTGGAGCTTTTAATGTTCTATTAGATCAGCTATTGATCAGTCGCTGGCTCAGATGACTGGAACAAGTGTCGGGCAGGTAGCAAGCTCATGTTCGTGCTGCGCTAGGCTGCATCTCCCACCTGGGATGCACTCTCTTTGAGGCCAGTTAGGCTGCACTCTGAGTGAAGGGAAATGATGCGCAAAGTTGCTGATTTATAGAAGAGCAGATTCAGAAAGGCACCGACTTAAATGACTATACCTCCTATCTATTATTAGCATGGGCAAAAGAGGGCACAATGCTTTGTGGAGTCCACTGAGGCTGTGTGGGGCTGGTAGCAAAAAATGACCATGATGGAACAACTATGAATCCTCCAGTGCTCTAGATCTAACTGCACAAGCATGAGTCCAAAAGTGCCATCAATACGTCACACTTACTCTAAGCATTAAGGGTAATGCATTCAGTTATTCAAACGTAGCCAGTAATGTGATGAGCTATAAGTGAGGAGGAGAGAGAATGATGACAACAATTATGATGTGGACAAAGGTCTGGCTCAACAGAGAGCCTTCCTACTGCTGTAAAAAGAGGAGCGAGGAGGCGAGGAGGGGAGGGGCAACAAAGTCAATATAGACTTGAGAGCAAAGCTACATGAGAACAGTGACTCACCATGCTTCCTAGCACTCATGAACCCATGCAAGCTTCTCAACACACACACACACACACACACACACACTAACCGTATGTTAATGGGCTCAAATTGTGGTCATAAATATTTTGCACTTGTAAATCAGACTGCGTAGTTGTGAACTGAGTTTTGTAACCTTGTAAACCTAAATTTCTGAAAATTTTATGTTTGTGCATTCATAGATGATAATTTGTGTGTGCGCAAAAAAGATTTGTGTTTGTAAAAAATATTTACACAAGCTACAAATTTTTTTTGTTAAGGTCTGGTTACAGATACAAAGCAAAAAACTACATGTAAAACTCTGCGCTCCAGTTCCCTGCTTGTGTGTGAATTTCAACTTGCAAGTATGAATTTTGACCCGATTTTTCTTCCTTTCAACTGATTGGTCAATGTCATGTCAATCACAAATTTAACAATCCAATCAGAGAACAGATGGGTTTGGTTGTCAGAGGGGCGCTTTACTGAGCCCATATAACTGGCATTAACAATGCGCATACTATAAATACACACACAGCAAACACAGACATTGTTAGACATTTTCTGTGGTACTCGGACACAAGTGTGTACATGTACTGAGTCTTCTTTGATTCTATATTTAACAGGAACAAGTCAGGGGAGACTGGGGAAGGAAACTGATGGTGATGCTCCAGAACTGCACTGCATCTGACTGACCTCATGGGGCTGCTGCCTGACACCGTCTTGGCAGAATTTTCAGATAACAATGCCTGGCCTGCAATATGCACTTTCAATAAGCTGCCCTAGAGATACACAACATGAATCTATACGTTTTCATGTCAGCTCATTGCATCGTCTGTTGAAAGTGATATGAATGCTTGGGCTTGAGAATGTATTCACACCTCATGCATATGAATTTTACGTTGTAGGAGACATAGGGGATTGTTAGAGTGTGTAGTTTAGCCTCATACTGTCACATACAGTGGTATAACGACACAAAGCTAAACCCTAAGCCCCCAGTGTACAGAGTCTACTTTTTCCAGGAAAAAGAAAAAGACAGACACACTAACACACACACACACACACACACATCTGAATAAACAGTGTATGAAGGAGAATGCCATACTGGGGATTTGTGCAGATTTTGTAGGCCTGCAGAACACGTGACAATCGCTATTCTTTTACTCTTTTATTTCAGACATTAAAGGATGTGGGATAAAACAGGCAGCAGAATGCAGCAGTGAAAGATGAAATATGGCATTTAATTAATAATACTGTATTCAGAGATTGTCTTCTGGAATATGCATGTACTTGGAAACCAGCCATACTCCCTTTAAAGGTCATTGTGAATCAATGCAAAAAGCTCCATCACACAAGAGCACAGAGCCAACATTAATTCAATTCACCTCTTAAAAACAATAATAATTTATGAACAAGTTTGTTAAGCTGTACAGATGTTTAACTGTCCAAATTAACAAGTGGCTATATGGTTATTGCAGCTATCAGATGCCCACAGCCTGCTCTACCAAAATAAGACAACTATTTACTTAATTAGAAATTGAAGGGGGGCTTGTTTTGAATTGCTCCCTTGGACTAATCATCAAATTGCATGTTTTTCCCCACAGCACCAATAAGCCATAAACATCACTTGCAAGAAAATCTATAAGCACCACTGAACAGAGCCACAGTGGAGCTATTGCAATATAGCTTCTTTAAAAGTGATATTACAGAGAAGACCCAAGTAATTGTAATCCAAGTGCCTAATGCTATTGTCTTTCTCACAAGGAGAGAGAATGTTTTGTAGGCATAATGTCAATCCCAAGAAAAACTGTCACTTCAGTGAAAGGTTTTAACTATAGGGAATAACCGAGTGTCTACAAAAAAGAGATTGATTGCCTCTTGGTTCTGGGCTTGGTCAGCCGCTGGAGAGTGACTGACAGCTCATTAGCCAGATGGTGGTACTAAGGGAGGGCTGGACAGCAGCCTCATTGGCTGGCTCATGCCACGAACAGCATGCTTTGTGGCAGTGATGCCTTTCCAAAGCCTGCTGGACAGTCAAATGAGAAGTGTAGTTGAAGGGAGGGCAATGAAAAGAAAGTCTGTGGGAGAGGAAGAAGGAATCAGTCAAAGGCAGATGAGCGCAATCAAATTGCAAACTCATGTTCTTTTCCCACTTACACAGACTCCCATATCTGAATATTAGGGTGTAAGGATCAATGAGGCTATTGCAAAAGATAATACCACAACAGAAAAGCTTTTGTTTTGTAAACGCCGTCTTTCTTTTTAACGCTCCTCTCCATTGTTTATCTAAGCGTAAACTTTCATGCAAATCCTACCCATATCCTTAACCATCAACTTTACATATGTGGCTATTATTTGCCAGTTTTGTATCTACTTACTTAAAATTGCTTCCAAGTGGAAGATTGTTAACGTTTGTCCTTTGGTATGTCTGACCATGGGAAAAAAAAACCCATCATGGTATAAAATGCACCTAGGGGTACAGTACAAAGAAGCTCACAGAGTATGTTACAGTGCCCTCAGGATGTAGAGTATTTATGAGGCAAGACTTTCTATGACTAAAAAACTGGGAAGCAAACGGCATGTGAAAGGGGCACCACAAGGTGACACACCAGGTCCATGATTACTCTGGGAGGGGTTTACAGACCATTTGTTTAGTCTGAGTCACTGAGCCATAGCCATGGTGACTGACAGACTGAAACCCACATAAGAAGAAACCAAGGAGTGACAGAGAGCATACAGACATGGAAAAAACAGGCCTGGACAGGGGCCAGAAACCAACATCTGACATCACCAAAGCCACAGAGTGTTGCCTGCAAGCCAATCGGATGAGAGAAAAATAACTAACAGAAAAATAGACCATTTGGTTATGCATTTCCAAGGATCCACAAAATCAAATGAATTCAGATAAAGATATATTTAGAAAAATAATAATTCAACCCATGTTTTATTTAATTCTAATAAATACAGAACTCGGCATAAGTCTTGAATAACCCAACCATTTCTTTGTTCCATTTCCAAGTAGCCAGATTTTCTTCTCATTTTTTAAAGTAGTTTTGAAAAACAGTTCTTCCCAAGGTTTTTCAGTCCTTATACCTGACCATTTTCAAAGAAATATTATGTTTTTTGTGTGTTTGATTATTAAAAAGGCACCCAACTCAAGGGATGAATCAGTGCTCTAACTACACATAACAATGCAACCTAGCAAAGAAACAGTTTTAAATTGTATAAAATAGCATTTTTGCACCAACAAGACAATTCCCAAAAAAACTATTAGCCAACGATTTGGCATATCTTGGCATGGTACACAGCATGTCCTTAAAAATTTAAGAAGTGACAATTGAAGGTCAAAAAAAGAATTGACAAGCGTAAAAACTACCCAGAGCAGATGGACAATATACAAAAGCCACGCCCTTAAGAAACAGGGGGGAGGAAAAAAAAAAATCCCACAAAGACCTCACACAGGACCTGAGAGATGTATGTGGCCCTTCATTTGATCCATCTACTGTTCACTGAAGCCTCATCAGAAATGGCCTCAGTGAAAGAGTGGCTGTCAAGAAGCCATTCTTAAGGAAGGGAAACTGGGAGAAAAAGCTGAGGTATGCCAAATTACAAAAGAACCAGACTGAAAAATCAGTAGTAACAGAGCTTGTGGGATATTTTCAAATGTATAATTTTTGGTTCAAATTATTATCAATATTTGTGGAGGTGGTCAGCAGAGACATACAACAGTGAGTGTCTACAGTCATCTGTGGGGCTTCTCTTATGGTTTGGAGCTGCATTTCAGTCAGTAGTGTTGGGATCTTGTTGATGGAATTATGAACAGTCAGATTTTTTTATCCACCACGAAATACCAAATCGTTGGCAATAGCTTCATTTTTCAGCATGATAACAATCCTAAACACACTGCCAATGCAGTAGAAGGATATCTTGAAAAAAAACCACAGTGAAACATTAACAGTCATGGATTGGCCTCCCCAGAGCTCAGACCTCAACATTATTGAAGCAATTTGGGATCACCTTGACAGCGAATGGAACAAAAGGCAGGCAACATCTAAAGAAGAGCCTTGAATGTCCTTTAAAATGCCTTGAGAACTATGCCTAAGATTTAAAGAGATTAAGGAAATGATAAAGAAGCTTGTCTGAGAGAGTTCAGGCTGTGCGGAAGAATAAAGATGATCATATAAAATATTGATTTTCAAGCTATTTAGAATTATGCAAACTCTATTTGTGCTTTATATACTATATTTCCATGTATGTTTGTAGATGTTTCACAAAAAAAAAAAAAATACACCTAAAGAAATGAGGAGTGGCTCAAGATTTCTGCACAGTACAGTACACAAATGAAGTTAAATAAAATATGAATAATCAAAGGTGTATTTGAAACAAACTTAATAGGATAGACTTAAGAAGAACCATGGATGAGCAAGGTTTACAAATAAAATAAAGTCAAGGTAAAGCAGGCAGCAGCGGCGTGGGCGCAGAAGAGGAAAAAGCGTGATAAGAAGAGACTGTAGGAATAGATCCTGGTCGCTACAAACATATGCTGATGAGTCAAGGAGCAGGCCTGTGATGCGATGGAGGCAGATCTGACAAAGAGATCTGCTCATAGCACAGAAATCAGGCGCTCTCTGGGATGGGCTGTGCCTCGGTGATTTTGTGCATGTGTGCATGCCAACTGAAAGAAGGGGAGGGAGAGACGGGTGCCGTAAATGTGTCATCCCTGAAAATATATCCATTTTCTGAAATTTCCAGCAGCATCTAGCAAAAGATTTATTTCTCATCTTTGCTCATCAAAAGCAGAAAAGCACAAAGGGGGGTTTGCACTTATGGGAAAGGTAGAGGAAGCCTGGGGGGCAGGGGGTATGGTTTCTCAGATCATATATGATTTATCAAAACTAGAAAATACAAGTTCAGTTCTGTCAGCTCTCTAATCACTACTCTTTAATCTAAGTAACAGCACAATCTTCAAAGTAGTTATGGCTGTAAAAACCCCACCCCACTCTGCTTTCATCTTACCCCGTTTCCACTCAACCTAGGGTAATAGCTGTTGTTTAACTGTATTGCACAGTCCCTCACTGTGGAGTAGTCCAGTAAAGGAAATAAGGGTCTACCTTCCTGGATTAAGCTATGTCAAGATAAATAAGTACAAATAAATGCATTACCTCTTACAACCATGGCCACTCACAAACTATAAATTTTGAATACGACTGAAGTAGATTAGCCTCAATCAAATGAGAAAAAATTCAGCTGTTAAAAGAAGGGACACAAAAGCTGCTCTGGCACCCTTCTATCAAAGTCCACTTAGATGGAAATCTGGCGTAACAATGGCAATTAAGAGGCAAAAATGTCAGGAAACTGCAGAGAAAAGGTCCCACACGGTATACCCATTTAAAATCATACACAGAATTTAAAGCACACTAGCTTAGCTTATCAAAAACAGAAGGGATTTGAAAGACAGAAGGGAAAGCAAACCAAAGCAATGGTCTTTCCTTTCAAATCCTGTAGCTACCCAGTATGGCTGATGAAGATCTTTCCACTAACCAGCATCTAGGTTCTTGTCCAGGGCTAAATACAATAAACCACGCACTTATTCATCTGGAATAAATCCCCCCGAAGACAAACAACACTGCATACTTGTTTATTCTTGCCATTTCATTTCATGGGACATCTTCAAAACGCCGCTTTATTTGTATTTAATTGTTTTCTCAATGGACCATTTGTGTCCCAATTATGAAATGATTTAGAGGCCATTTGCGATTGTGCAGCGAAGACGGTTGCTACATTTTTAGAACAAAATCACACCAGGCTTAAGGCATGACAGAGTCTACAAAAAATAAAATTAAATGTGTAGTTTATGATTAACATTTTAACTGCGTGTCAGTAGCAGATTGCAGAGCATTACACAGTAGATAAGAGTACTTGTCATTCCAGATGAATGGGGAATTTGCTCTAGAACCAAAACGCAAAAAATAAATAAATAAATAATCCTAAGGTCCTCAAAATTAAACACACAGGATCTCAGGCCACACTGGGTCACCACATCTCTCCTGCAGTTTCCTATTCCTGATGTTTTCTCTGCTATGTTTTACCAGTGAAGGTTTGTGCACTCAGAACAGGCGACAGAGTAAACGCATCGCCTGGGAATTGATATTGGCTTAGGGTAGGAAGAGTGACAGCTTACAGGAAGGCTGCTGAGGACAGTCCCTTCTAAAAGAAGATGGGAAATACAAGATTACAAGATTATAAGGCACTTCTGAAACCAAAACCACACTCTCATCTCTTTAATTTACAGGGCTTCCCACTGGTGAAAGCTGAAAATGCAAAAGGAACTGCACTGATAAGCTTTTATCTAGTGAATGAATGTGACATTCCCAATATCCCTCAGTGACAATGTCATCTAATCAAACCATTTTGATGCAATAAGTATTCAACATAAAGTCAAAATACCAGTATCTAATGATCTTAAGAACACACACAAGTGGTCTCACCTCATGAAGACATTACTTTTGTACCACTGAACCAGCACAACAGTGCTCTGCATGTTACATTAGTTAGTAGCTAAACAGGCTCAGTGACAAGTTGTAAGGCACAAATATATCAACTAAGCAAAATGCAGAAACTGGAACTTCTCTTTTTTTACCTGCTTTCAGCCGTATGTAAACATACTATTTCAATATAAAATAGTCATATGCTCGATGATAGAAATATAGCAAGGTATAGCAAGCAAGAAACATGGACAATGCCTGCATGACTTTGGGGCTACAGGCATATTGTGATAATTTGGCATGTTAGAGAATCTACAGAGGCTACGTTATAATAGAAAACTGAACTGATAAAGGACATGGAAATGTAGAGCACAGAGCATGAATTAAAATGCAATCCAGTCTGGAACTGAAAATGTTAAACTGTACAGAAACCTGCTTGTCACTACTTTCAGTGCAAAACAGTCATCTATCCTTGAGCACTTAACATCTAGCAGGATTGGGCCTGGAGGACTGTTATTTATGCAGCATACTACCAAGCACAGATGGTGCAGGATTGGTGGAAAAAAAATAGTAAAAGAAACATCACTATACCTCTAATAAACTGTTGTTGTGTTTGTCTCTACATTGCAGAGACATGGAAAGATTTGTCAGATGTACGTCTTATGTGAAAAGCGGTGGTTGCTGCTGATTCAGACACTGTGGAAGATATTATCTGGCAATAAAGATGGTCGTGTGGAGCTGACAGGAATGTTGCTGAGACAGAGAGCGCTGCAAAACGGATACTGAAAGATTCCTCCCAAATGTATAGGACAAACCAGGTTAGCCACCACTAAACGCAACAACAGGAGTTTAGCCATAACACTGTATATCACTGAGAAGTGAGCAACACCTATCACAAGTCATACTCTTATGACAGACTTGAGCTCCTGTTGAGCGCTTTCTTGTCCATAGTGTGCCAAAGAAACCAAACAGGTTTTTAAAATAAATTGAAGCAGTGCCCCCCATTATACCGTCATGTATACATTTTCAGATGCTCCCGCACAGTTTTGCTTCATAATTCTGCTGTCTTGGGTGGGTGAAAAAAGAATTAAGATAGACAGGGTGAGCACTGTGCTCAAATTAAAGCATGTCACTCCAGCACTGTATAAGCAAAAAGGGTCACTGACCATTTAGCACTGTTTGCTCTGACGTGCCCAAAATGTAACTGAACTATGCTTTTGGCTGTTCTACTCATGGTCCACCCTCCCCACCAGGCAATATTTCTGGCTGTAACAGTGCATCATAAACAATACAAGGATGGGGCCGATTCCTCCTGCTACATTGGTTTACATCCAATATTCTGTCCACTAAATGAAGAGGCACTGAAGCGGGTGGGTGAGCGGGAGGAAAGAAAGCAAGCCAGCCAGCTCTTTTTCATCTGAACTACCTGCATTATGTCAGTGAAGATGAGGAGAGGGGGTAAAAGCATCAACTCACCAGCTCTGCCCATCCTGCATCACTGTGAAGGACCTATTTTAATCACAACGACATAAAAATGTATCACAACATGCAGGTGAAGCATAGGTGGCTTATAAGCAAGCAACAATCAAACTGTTGCTAATGCAAAGTGAAAACAAAGCCACGCTAGTCAATATGAAAACAGTGGCTCAAAATCAAACAAAAGAGGAAAAAAAAGAAGAAAGGAAGGAAGTGAAAGGGTGGGAATATAAGAGAAACTGCAGCACGGTCCAGTGATGACATCAGTGTAGAGAGATACTAGGAGCTGTGTAGGCCAAGCAGGTGTGGGATGAGCCCAAAAAGAAATTGGGAATAAAGCAATCAGCGGAACCCCCTTAAAGCGACATGGCCAGGGTAGAGAAGACAGCAAAAGAAATTAGAAAAAAAACACACACACACGCGCGCGCGCACACGAAAAAACAATGACCTAGGAAGCCCAAGAGAAACCCGCTAGTAACGTGAGGATTCAGTGTGTTCGTGCGAAGACACAATAGGTCCCAACTGGTGTGGTTACTGTTAACCCGTGGCCACAACTCCAAAGAAAAGGAATGGGGAAAAAAAACTCCAAGTTTAGACATCCAGCAAACCACTCAGCTAATAGCCGATTTGCTCGAATTATCATTGTTTCACTTAATAAAGACAACTTCAGTGTTTCAGTTAATTCTGCTAAGGATCCTACAGTATCCGCAGTTCACCAGGCAGAGTCCTGCTAGCTAACTTACCGGTGGCTAACCGTAGTACTGGCAACATTTGCTGCTGCAAGAGTACTTTCAGTAAGACCGTAATTATTTTGTGATTGTGCTTCGTGTGGGACACCATTTGCACTCCAGTTCTTTGTCTGTCTGTGCCACATTAAAAATTATTTCACTTCTGTTTGTGAGGCTAGCGTTGCAGTTCCTGTGTTTTTTTTTTGTTGTTTTTTTTTTTACCTTGCGTCTCCTGGTCTCAGCAGTACCACTCCAAACAAAGCATTGGTATATGACTCGAAGATTTTGTTTCCAATTATCCACCTTATAACCGTTCACATGGGAGCACCCGGCCGGACTCATGACAGACAAAACATTCAGTATGGGTTTTTAGGTGACAATGAAAAGTCTCCTGGATTATTCACTTAGCTAGGCTAGCTAGCACGAACTGTCTGTCCAGAAATGGTTTCCGTTTGGAAATGGGACAATCGATGTAGTATCCAAAAATGCTCCTCGGGCATCTGACAAACACGGTCTTTGATTAACTAGGTCTAAATCTTTTCATGTAGTCACCAAACAGAATTATCACTTCACTAAAATTTCTGTTCCCCTTGCTGTTTTGACAGTTGGCTTTTCGTTTAGCTCCACTTCCACTCTCACGATTAGTTAGCTTTCTTTCTCTAGTTAGCCTGCTAACACTCAACTACAGGCTTCACAATGCCCGCCCAGCCTGCGCTATGATTTGCCACAAAAAGAACTACGTCACTACGTTCGTGGCGGAACTCGTTTGGTGTGCTTGTTTTATAGCCTAGAGTGTTCCGTGTACCATTAACTTCGTCAATGACACTGGCTCGAGACAAACGCCTCCTGCCCCGGATAACGTGGAGTGTATAACCGATCCAAATTTTACAAGAACGTTATTCTGAATGGTGCACATTACATTCATGAGTGGAAGGGTTTGTTGCTTCTGAAATAAGCAATATTAAGAATAACAACCTCGTTGTTGCCGTCCTGTATCATCTCCGCCGCGGTTAGAGGATGTTCTATTGAATAGATGCTCTCTTTCTTACATAGTCACTCTTTATTCATGTAAAAGTTTCAGTTTATGATTGCATTTCAGTTGAGTGTGTGACATAATAGCAATAGTGTAAACTGAATTTTTGTTTCTTTGAACATGTGCAAAAATCTCCAGCACATATTTGAACGTATGGTCCCAACTATTAAACGTGTAACCCCTTTAAATTAAACAATTGAAGCCTACCACCTAGTGGATAAATTGTGCATAGGTCGAAATCTTTGGCATGGGCATAAAGGATGCAAGGAAATTTGAAAATGTTTATGCTGAGATGACTGACATGGAAGTAAGACAATTAGGGAATAAATACCCCTGGCAGAGGGCTCAAGAATGCAATGCTAATTGTTAAATATTACTGTATGGTACACTGTATGTCAGCATTTAAAGCCTTGACAAACTCCATATGGAAGACCCAAGACTCGAACATTTCATGAGCTTTGTATGGAAGCCAGCCAACAGGATCCAGTGGTCTTGTTGCCAGCATCCTGGTCATCCACTATAGCCAAAGGCAACACAGGACCTTCTTAAGCATTGGTAATACCTAATATTCACAACATTAGGCAGGTGGCTTAGTGGATAGTGACTTATAATCTTCTCATACTCATGCTGTATTTAGGAAAGGTGGTGGAGAAAGTTGAAAATGAGTATATCTGCACCTGGGATGACAGCAACCAAGATCAAGCAGAACAGCCCTACTCCATCACACTAATTACTACCTTTATATATTATGAACTCAAGGCTGAGTTCCGACAGTCTGGGTCTGGGCTGCATGATTTATTTTCATGATTTACTTTTTAAGATTTATGAGAGGGTTAAAAAAAGAACAGAAACGATGGTTTTTGTTTAATAAAGTGTTACTTTCTTAATTTTTTCACTTGGGGGCAGTGTTAGCCAATTTCTCACAACGAAGCCCACAATTCTGGATTTTATATACTGATTTCTATCTATGAATTCATTCCCAAATTTGCTGAGGAATCTTTTTAATTCCAGTTTTTCAGTCGAATGCACTGCTATTCCAATAGTGGTCATTACACAGGAGTGGAAATGTTTTGCATGAATAAAATGGTACTGTATGGTTCCAAAAATATCTACACTGAAAGGTTCATGATGCTTTTGTGAACTTTAAGTTGTGTGCACGTCATGATAGCGGACTCTCTGAATATAGAAAAAACATTTAATATTACATGTTCTTGAATTTGCACCTACTTCTCTGAAGACATTTTGTGAAATGTGAATGTTTTCTGAATGCATGTTATTAACCATTTATTAGTCAAAAGAAATACATAATATGAAGGTGAACACCACTGGGCTTGAAACTGTCCTTTTCAATCACGAATAGTAGCTTTTCAGTGTGCAGCAGTGAACCTGACACAGCATGTCTTTTTTAAGTTTAGTAACCTGCTGTCTTGAAGACATAACAGTTCAGATGATGCTGTTTATCTTCAACCAAACGGAGAAAAATATGTTACTGTCTAATATTGGGACAGGCCTCAGGCATATTGGTGGATAGTTTACAAACAAGCTCCTGCTAGCAAGAAAGAAGCATGTTCATATGTCAGTATTTTTTTTTTCCCTTGGAGTCAGGTTAGTGTTTATTTACACTGCAAGAGATCTTGTCACCTTTCACAAACAGTATTTTTTTTTTTTTACTATTAATTACAGTATAATTAATTATTAAGTAATGCATAAAGAAAGAGATTAATTCTTTATGATAGTGCTATAATAACAATTCTTATTATTTTAATGACTATTATTAATAGTGAACATTTAGATAGGGAAGAAACAAATGTAAATCTAGCCCTAACAAACATATGCACATATATTATTACAGTATGATGCTGTGATACATGCATTATATTGCCACACACCATTCTAATCTGACATTTTATTCAACTGAACTGTAAAATGTACAAATATATACAATTGTGGAATTTTGTGTAAAAGATTTGTATATGTCATGTAGACCTTGGTACTCGCAGTGCCCTAGCCAGTGTTTATGAAAAGTTTCATTAAGATTGATCTGTTCATCTAGAAGGAGAAAGGAAAAATACAAACATACATTACGGTCATTAAAGTATAATTATTATTATTGGCTCTATAGTGTAGTGGGCTGATTCTAGACCAGGAGGAGACACAATTCCCTTTGGGGTTGCATCCGGAAGGGTATCTGGTATAAAAAATCTTCTAAGGGAACTTCCTCTTGTTATTATTTCTCAGTTGTCCATGTATGTAGAATTAATTGAAAATACAATACAGTGCTATTCATATTTACGACATTTATCAATCTTACCAGTATCTGTCATCTGGACTTTTTCTTTTTTCTTTCGAATGCAGACATACACACTGTACAAATTCACTTCTTATCTTGAAAACGGTCAAAACCTTTTTCCTGCGGTGCCCAATTTATTTACTTTAACAGGCAGCAAATATACTGTTTGTTCAAACCTTGCATGAGTCCTCAGTAGCAATGACTCTATCTGTAATGCAATTATGGAAATCAAAGAGGCCTGTTAAAAACCACCAAAGCTTTGTGGAACTGAGCTTCAAATTTCTTGGAAATAAGAGATGATGAGCATGAACCTACTCTGGTTATAATCAGGATGTCAAACAGCCTGTTCTGAGTAAAATGAAGTGCAGGAATCAATTAATAGCTGCACTGACTTATTCTATGTTCTCCTGTTTTAGATAAGCCAATAACTAAGAACAGACAGAGTGCAAATGTGCATGTCATGTTACATGCCGCAGAGGCTGACTAGTACAACTGAATCTTGACCCCTGATCTATTTCCCTCATGCAGATATCCTCAAGTATCCATGGCAGTCAAGCAGTGTTTATTAAATTAAATGCAAATTTGGACTGGATTATGACCAGCAGCTGACTGGCTAGCTCTTTGGTGCACATAAAGACACTTTGTGAAAGCATCTTTCCAAGAAACTTTTATGAAACCAGGATTCACATGATGGGATCAAATCTCTTGTCAAATAAAACTTTCATTTTGCACTAAATCTAAATAATACAAGAAAAGTTCAATTTATTGGGAAACGATTTGTTTTAATGATGCACAGCTTCAGCGTCTGTGTCTTTCATATAGACATACATGCTAAGGTTAGACCACAGATTAGCAGACAGGACATCTGCATCCTGTCAGAGATGCTGGGAGGTGACACATCTGTTGGAAACTGTCAGCTGCCCATTCACGTCATTAAAGAGGCTTGGTGGGGAAAAGCAAGCCACTCAGGGACTGCTATATAGGGGTTCAACTGGAAGTGTCCTAAAGTCACCCAGGCTTAAAAGTTATCTACAATTCCCTTGTTAGCTATAAATCACAAGTTTACTCTGGGCTCCACACGAGATATTTTCCAGGGCAAAATGGTCTTTTACTGCTGAAGTTCCTACATAGAAATCTATGCTCAGAGCTAGAAATTGAATACATCACAGTTTGTTATGAAGTATGATGAAATGAATACTTCTCAAGAGATTTCAAGAAAGAAAGAAAATAGGAGCTTTGTGTTAAAAAAGCAAACAACCAAACAGAAAACAAAACAGAAGAACCACTTAAAAGAGTTTTTTTTTAAATCATTGAATAGCATGAGTATGCATTTACATGTAAACATGTAAATGCATACTCCATTTTAATAAACATTACTGGGAAGGATATACACTGTATATTTCACAAAGGACAATTATAAATATTAAGCTCAGTCTACCTCACATCTGAAAATTGACTTCTCCCTTCTACCACCTATTACTGTTGAGCTGAACTAGATGTGAGAATTGTGATCTTCGAGAACTATGAAGGATCATGCAAGTGTGAATAGATCTATGAGCTGAAAGTGATGTTTAGAGCTCACAGAACACATGTGACCGCATCTACAAATCATCATTCCCTCACTACTACCTGTAATATTTTCTAAAACTTCACTACCTCTGCAGCCATTCAGTCACTTTACTTGAAAGTAGAGCCACTGACATTTTCACTAAATATTACATAAGCATAAGCAGCACGTGCCAGCACTGTTGACTTGTATGTGCTGTTGGCAGCAAGTAAGTCCTGGATTTGAATCCACTGGCTGGCAGGGGCATTTCTGGGTGCAGTGTGCATGTTCTCCCCGAGTCTGCATGGGTTCTCTCTGGGTTTTCTGGCCTTATCCCACAGTCCATGCAAGACATGCATGGGGTTACATTAATGGTGATTTTAAATTCACCACATTGGTTATCGTTCTCTCTACTGCCCTGCAGTAGAATGTGACCTATTCAGGGAGTACTCCACATTTCACCTTATGGCAGCTGGGATAGGCTCCAGCCTTAAACTGGATAAATAGAAGAAAACTGATGAGTAGATGCAGAAACAATTTTAAACAAAAAAAAAGCTTCATAATTTTTATACATAAATTATTTAACATGGATTTTCCTTAAATGTATTAACATTTTTCTACTTTCATTTGCTTCCTTGTCACAAGGGGTTGACAACAGGTATTTTGATTTTGCAGTTTTATGCTAGATGTCCTGAGTATCAAGAACAGGAGTAAAGATGATATCACTAATGTTCAAGGAGCCTAAAAACCAGACCACGCCACAAATAAAAAATGTTCAGTCAAATAAAAGTCAATGAACTAAATTCTTGTGTTCACATAATAATGGGATATTTATTCTCTCTACTGTGCATGTTAGCCGTTGGGATATTTTCATATCTTTCTAATAATGCTGGGTCACAAAATGACCCACTTTTTAAAATGTATTAATATGAGGTGTCAGAGCTTTCCCTATGACCCAAATGGTAAAACACTTAGGGAACATAATGCCCTACAAACTCAATCTAGGTCATCTGTACTAACTCATGTAAGTTTGAACAGTATGTAACACTCTGTCATACTGGAAATTTGTGTGAGGACTGAGCTTTTGGTAGGATCTTCAATGATGCCACACAGTGAGAGAAAATGTTTCCTCAGCTGCACATCTAAATGTGAAGTTAAATCTTAATAAAGATAATCTGAAATATTCATTGGCTGTGTCACAGAGGTGGTCTCATTGCTGCGGTGACTAATGAGAATGCTTCCTTATAGTGTTTACTAGGTGTGGGTAATGAGTGTGCCAGGCAAGGGAAGAGGAAGGGAGCAGCTGCTGAAATTAAGCTTTGATGAAAACAAATAGCCATGAAAAAATACAGGTTGGCAAGGCTTAGAAGATCAGAAGATGAAATTGAATCCACATAATTTAACCAGCTATAGCAAAGACTACTGAACTTTTGTTTTTTAAAAGAAAACACAAATTTCTTAATTACATCTAAGTGCAGATTTTGAGCTGTGATGTTGTTTATCAAGGGTCTCTAGTAACTTGTTTTTTTTATCATTAGTTAAACAGTAGATGAGTCTCTTGCAAAATCATTGAAGATATCAGGTTGGCCACAGAGACCTGCTGGGGACTGATCTCCCAGGAATATGGGTCAATGGAAGGGAAGACAAGACAGATTAGGTTTATATTTGCACAGCCATGACAATACTGTGACTTGTTGCTGAGAATTTATTATAAAAAGGTATTGATTCCATCATGTTTTCTAGGTTTATCCCATCCCATGAATCTGCATTAATCTCCATAACTTGAATACAGCACATAAGTTATCTGTAAAATATAAATGTAGTATGACATATTATAGTCCAGCAGATTATATTTGAGCATGTCAAAGTTTAAATGGGTTGCTATGCTTCACTCAACATGCATGACATGTGTCACACTTGTAGGCATAGTAAATTGCATTTACTGCTGATATAGATGTTTCAGGTTGCTAGGTATTGGGATGTGAAGCAAATTTTCCCATTCGCTGCAGGTCAGCTTTGTTTGCTCGGTGTATTAATGGATTATCTGGGGCTTATTTAGGGGTTATTGCGTGCTGTTGTGGATTTCATTCAAAATTTAAAAAAACACCTGGGGAAAGTTTTTAGCATAAACAGTAGGGAACAAAACTAGGTTTCATTGGTTTCTCTTAAAATACAAATTCATATTGGCCTGTGCAAATACCTCATGGCAAATATGCTTAAAAATGACTAAGAGAGACAGAGAAACAAGACGATTAGTATTCTCTTGTTTTCCATTTGAGAAAATCTTAGGTGTATGTTGTAAATCCTTTTATGTGCTACTTTAATTTTCTACTTTTTTTGTAACAAGAAGGACAAATTGCAATCTCTTCTTTAGCCCCACTAATTAGCTTTAGGCTAACCACCACTTTAACACTTTAGGCTCAAGATGAGAGCACAACACTTTGGTTTCCTTGATGCTGTGTAATGAATTCAACGACGACACTTTGAAGAAAATGATGCTGACATCCTTTCTCCTTCAGCTTTTTTTCAGCCTATACCTTTTCAGGTCAAAATTCCCTTTTGTGTTTTCATAGTTCGCTAGCTGCTCAAAAGAGAACGTAATTCAGCAAAAGGAATTACAAGATTTTAATTGTGCCTTTTTATTATTTCAAACATTTTAGTAATGAATGAACAAGTAATCGCCTCTATTTTGTCTTTTAATGTGATTCACTTTACCTGTGTAGTCTGCATGTCCATTCATTCATTCATTCATTGTTTCTTCTTCTTTTTATTGTTGTTTTTTTGTGTGTTTTGTTTGATTTATTTATTTTTTACTTTATTTTTATGAGTTTTTACACTCAACCTAGACAGGTATACCAAAAAACTCACAAAAATACATTCTGTAATTCGTGTGTGTATGTGTGTGTGTGTCCATGAACTTTACTCCAGGTCTAGAATGTCAAAGTCATTTTACATTGTGGCCCACATACAGCCCACTTTTATTTTAAGTGGGGTGAACCTTTCTGCCAGTGAACTGAATTTTAACTGCGCATTTAATAGCAGCAATATTAGGGGTGGTTTTCAATTATCGATGTTCCGATTAAAATCGATTTTAGCTTGAATATAGCGATATCAATTCATTAAATCCTGAATCGGTTTTTAAATATAAATGTATTTTGCCATAAACCCCAGAATCTCAGGTTAAAGCTTTCATTTCAACAACCACCAAACAGCTAAAACAGCAAATGAGAGCAGGTAAACGGATTCCACACAAAGACGTAAACACAAAGCGCGGACCCGACGCATCAGAATCTGTGAGGTGTCGGCTTTCTCACCCGACGCCACGTACACGGACATCTCACAGATTCTGATGCTGCAGGTTTCGTCACTCTCCAACCAAAATTCACTGAAGCAGCAGCAAAAGAAGATCCAAACTATGCTTCACATTTGATAAACATCGTCATTAATTCCCTCTTACCTTTGCTGTTTTGCTTTCACCACGATAAAAATCACACTTCCTGCACAGCTCTTTCTCTCTCTCTCAGTTTACTTCAAGAACAGTTTCCCATCTCAAATCTCTGTTTTCTGCATTATTCGCTTGCTTATTAAGCACCAGTCTACCATTGTGTACAGCGCTGTTGGCCGATGTTTGTTTTTTTTCTCAAAAATGGAATCCGACAAGAAAGCCTCATTTCTGCTGTTCAATACCGAAGAAATTGAAACTTTTTAAAATGATGCCAAATTACAAAA
>VVHJ01027652.1:0-14414 GCA_015107715.1 Tylochromis polylepis
ACACTGTAAAATCTCCAGTGTTAAATTGACACTAGAAAGTGTCTATATGGGTCCACTCTTTTGAATGTTAAATGAACACTTTTGAGTGTTAATTTAACACTCAAAAGAGTGGACCTATATAGACACTTTCTAGTGTCAATTTAACACTGGGGATTTTGCAGTGTAATAGTATAGATATTATAACAAGTTATTCACTAAAAACAGGAAGGAGCAAAAATATGCATTTAATGAGTGTTTCTTATATAATTAAAAAGCACATCTGAATTAGGGTTTTACATGTTGACTATTTAAATCAGTAATAAATGTATAATTTTTAGATATTTGTTGTTTTACAGTCTATTTGATTAAAATTCATGATTTATTATCTACTATCAAGCTCATTAAAGTAATTAAAGTCTCACCCCACTCTATATACAGAAGATAACATTTTGATTAGCCCACTTACTTACATAAACAAACGCAACACCAACACAGACGTATGTAGGTACTACATAGTGACAAAAGCTGAAGTAAAGTAAATTTACACATTATGGAGAATTATGTTCTACCCGGAGAAACAAAGTCTGGCTGAACACATGCAACTTTTACTATCTGACTTTTTGGTATCAATGAGTTTTCACATAAATAATGTTAGATTATCCAGTACATCGGTTGTTTTCTGAAATGACATTTTCTGGAATGTGGCTCCAACTTTTCGTAGAGCATTTTAGTCTGCAATGAGACATTAGGGCCATAGGAGCCTTGGTAATGATCAAGTATAAAGCCAATACCATTAGAGGTCTTATCAGGGCCTTGATTAAGACAAGTGGAGGTGCCTGCAAAAAAAGTGTCCTCAGACGTAATTCAGACGTAAGCTGTGCTCTTATCACAGAAAAACAACACTGCTGAGAATGTCTAAGCAAAGATAGCAGTGTTACAAAGTAAACTGCTTGGGCCCTTAATATTGCTGTTCGTTAGTGGAAGCAGAACTTCTACAGATAAACATTATTGTTGTGCTCACAGATTCTTACTTAACTCTATTATTTTTTTAATCAGCTTTCCAAAAAAAATTTGGTTCGTGAATTTTTTTTACCCCACAGGAGAGTGGGACTCTATTTGTTTAATTTACTTCATATATACAGTAGCTTTAGAGGCTGAATTATATATAAATCCACCAGCCTCTTTATTAGGCACATGTTGTTAGTACTGGGTTGGAACCCCGTTTGCCTTCAGAGTTGTCTTAATTCTTTGTGGTATAGATTCAACAAGGTTTCGGAAATCTTCCTCAGAGATTTTGGTCCATATTGACACGATCAGATCCATGATGTGAATCTGCCTTTCTACTACATCCCAAAGGTGCTCTGCTGGATTGAGATCTGGTGACCATGGAGGCTGTTTGAGTACAGCGAACTCGTTGTCTGAGCAGTTCAAACTGTAAACAGTTTGAGATGATTTGAACTTTGCTACATGGCCCGCTATCCTGCTGAAAGCAACTATCAGAAGATGGGCACATTGACAGGTGTGACAGCCAGCGTGGTCTTCTGTTGCTGTAGACCATCTGCTTCAAGGTTCGACAACAACCATGCCATGTTCAAAGTAAATCACCTTTCTTCCTCATTCTGATGCTTGGTTTAAACTTCGGCAGATCATCGTGGCTATGTCTACATGCCTAAATCTACTGAGCCGCTGCCATTTGATTGACTGATTACATATTTGCCTTAATGAGCAGTTGAACAAGTGTACCTAACAAAGTGGGGGTGTATTAATGTGCATAGAGCACAGATTAATTGATTAGTGAAGACAAGACACCGGGGCACCATGACTCTTGATTACACCATGAACAAACCACTCTCTGGTTAAGTGCTATTGGTAAAGCTACAGTATTCAACTTCATATAAAAATAATTAAAATGATCACTTTTACTACACATTTCCACCTACAGAAAAATCACAAGAGCAAAGTTGCATGTGATATGCAGTTTTAACAGATTTTTTTTTTCTTAGATGCACAGGTACTACAAAACTCACAGCATCTATTTTTTAATAGTCAGTTGATGATGAAGTACAAGCCAAAAGTCAAACTTCCTGGCCACGTCTCACATTGTCACAGTTACTTTAGTAATTACATTTTTTGCTCAAGTTACAACCTTTATGACTAAACACATACACCAATTGTGTTTAATTTGTTCTTTGAATTTAAAAATACTGTTTCTTAAAATCTCTGATCATGACTGAGAACATTACAGAATGGAAGCATCTGCAGTGTTGACAATAAGTATGCATCCTTGGTTAAGTCAGTCCAGCTGTTGCTGAGGAGAAGGTAACAAAAATTCACCCACTAAAAACAAAAATAACATACGCAGTGGGAAGTGTGCCCTATCTGGGGAGGATGCGGAATTGCTGGTATTTGCCTATTGTTGTTTTGTTAAGCTGAAAACATAATCACAACATAGTGTTGAATGGAAGGTTTTTAAACTCTATGGTAATGGAAACCACTGAACATCATTAAAATGAGACAAATCAATTTAGTTGCAACAAATTATGATTTGAAACCCAGAACTGTGCCAGAGAAATGTATGACATACAAATTTAAATGAATATGCTCTCTTGGTGACATAGTGCAATCTCTGATGACGTTTGAATTTTAATAATCACAACTTATAATAACTTTTAAATCAATGTTAGCTGAGCTTACAGGACTATATGCAGTCCTGTGAAAAATTAAGCAAACCCCATGCTTCAGTAGCTTGACAAACCACCTTTAGCAGCAGTAACTTGAAGAAATTGCTTTCTGCGTGACCTTATCAGTCTCTCACTTTGTTGTAGAGAAATTTTCTTCCCTCCCTTATTTATAACATTGATTCAGTTTATTAAGATCTGCAGGCATTCTTTTATGCACAACGCTTTTCTTTAAGGTCGTTCCACAGCATTTCAATTGGGTTGACTTCTAGTTTGACTGGAACACTGTAACTGTAAGGGCTTAATTTGTTTTGTTATTTATTTATTTCAGATATATGCAGATCAAATGGTTACAAAACAGGCCTTTTTCTTCAGCCCTCCACCACCTTGACTGACTGGTAATATGAGATTTTTGTGCTGGTATGCTGTTTATTTTTCACCAAATGAGGCACTGTGCATTATGGCCAGACATCTCCTCTTTGGCCTGAGGTGTTCAAAGCCATATTTGTTCAGTTTTTCTCTAATTGTACTGTCATGAACGTTAACATTTAACATGTGAATTGAAGCCTGTAGAGTCTGACATGTAGCTCTTGGCTATCTAGCAATTGTTGCATGGTCTGACGTTGGGGCAACTCTACTGGGATATCAGTCCCTGGAAGATTTTGGCATTGTATTAATACAATTAATTAATTGTATTAATGCATTGTATTAATGTACAACAAACTGTCAAAACTTCTGCTTTTATATAGCGGTCACACTTTCTGATGATTAACCGGTCTACAGCATTTGATTAGTAGCATTTGGCTACTACTTACCCTCTTAATTCCTCTTGGAGCAATGAGCGTTTACTTAGTTTTTTCACAAGACTGCACAGAGTCCTTTGAAAATTCTGTTTTGGTTTTTGAAAACCACTGGGACATGACTATCCCAGTGGGCAGGATGGTGGCACTGTTGCCTCACAGCAAGAAGGTCCTGGGTTTGAATCCATCATCTGGCCTTTCTGTGTGGAGTTCGTATGTTCTTCCTGTGTTTGCATTGATTCTCTCTGAGTACTTCGACTTCTATCCAAAGAAGTCAAAGTACACCAGTCTGTCTCAACATGACAGACTGGTGACCTGTGTGCCTCCCTTCTCACCCTATGGCAGCTTGGATAGGCTCCAGCCCTGCCATGACCCTGAATTGGATAAGCTGAAGAGAATGGATCGATGGATGTTCTTATTCCAGGACCTCAAGCACAGCTAATAGTGTTGGAGGGAGATCCATAAGGTGATGTGATGGTGGTGCTTAAACACAAGGCTGCAGCAATATTTCACGTCGAGAGATAACAATCCTCTGCACAAAGTGTCCTTTCTCCTTTATGTGCACTCAAAGGACAAAAAATACACTCTTTCAAGGTTTGGACAGTTCCACAGTTTGGACCAAGGAGACAAATGATTTGAGTGAGAAGTAGAGGAGGCCAACTTTGTCCACTGGGAGCAACTATCATTGAACAGAAGAGGTGGCCTGCAACACCAACTATCAGCCACTTGAAAGGTAGTCTTTAGATCACTTCCCAGGCATTTCAACCCGTACTCACACCTCAAACATGTGACCTTAATAACTCACACAATGGCATGGTGAGGCAGTGGCTTACAAAGGATTCACACCTTGGTTCCTGTGACTGCAATGACCAATGGCTTAATTCACACCTTGGTTCATGTGACCCCTCACGATTCACATGATGACTGGGGAGTAAATCACTCTCAGGATCACCTCCAAAGAGGACAAAATTACTATGGGTTAATTACTTGGAACTCTCCATCAGTTTTTGGAACTGAGGAAGCCTCTCAGATTAGAAGTGAAATGTCTTCAAACGTCTTGAAACATATTCAAGCATTTAGGACTAACATGATCTGGATGACTAAGAACTTGCACAGACTGTGACTCATGTTACGTTTGAAAAGTTGAACTGGACTTTATTTTGTTTTCACTAGCCTTAAAATTTCTTTCACTCACTGTTCAGTTAGGTTTAAGTATTCAAAGATTTTTGGTTTAGTTAAGGCACTAAGAAATACTAGGTTACCTGTTACATTAAACCTAAATGGTGAAAAATGATCCTATCCAGTGTGTGAAACTTTGACACTACAGGAGTCTTTTTCAAGCATGAGTCACACAGTATAAAAGTACACCTTGTAGTTATCTATGAAACACAGAAAAATTGCTTTTTGACATAAGCCATATTTGACATCCTGTGGATGAAAACAGGCTGAATAAACTCAGATTATTAAAAAGCACTGCAAACAAGTGAATCTACACCTCCAGTCAAAGTTTGGACACACCTTCTCATTCAATGTTTTTCTTTATTTGTACACTTTCTACATTGTAGATACATACTGAAGACATCAAATATATAAACCAAGATATGTGGAATTACGTAGCACAGAAACATTTGATAAATAACTCTAAATATGTCTTATATTTTAGATTCCTGAAAGTAGCCACTCTTTGCTTCGTTGACAGCACTGCAAACCTTTGGCCTTCTCTCGATGAGCTTCATGATGTAGTCACCTGAAATGGTTTTCACTTCACAGGTGTGCCTTGTCAGGATTCATTTGTGCAATTTCTTGCCTTCTTAATGGGGTTGGCACCATCAGTTGTGTTGTGCAGAAGTCAGGATGGTACAGAGCTGACAGCCCTATTTGACAACTGCTAGAATTCATATTATGGCATAATATGAATTCTAAGTACAGAGAAACGACAGTACATCATTACTTTAAGAAGTGAACGTCGGTCAGTCCAGAAAATTGCTAAAACTTTGAATGTGTCCCCAAGTGCAGTCACACAAACCATCAAACTCTACGAAGAAACTGACTCACATGAGGACCGACCCAGGAAAGGAAGACCAAGAGTCACCTCTGCTGCTGAGGATAAATTCATCCGATTCACCAGCCTCAGAAATCGCAAGTTAACAAACAGCACCTCGGATTAGAGCCCAGATAAATGCCACACAGAGTTCCAGTACCACACACATCTCTACATCAACTGTTCAGAGGAGACTGAGGGTGACACTGTTGGGGATTTATTCAAAATTGAAGGTACACTGAACCAGCATGGCTACCACAGCATCCTGTGGCGACATGCAATCCCCCCGTTTAGTTGTACCATCATTTATTTTTCAACAGGACAATGACCCCAAACACAGTCACCTGACCTAAACCCAATCAAGATGGTATGGGATGAGATGGACTGCAAAGTGAAGACAAAAGGGCCAATAAGTGCTCAGCATCTCTGGATCTCTGGGAACTCCTTCAGGACAGCTGGAAAACCATTTCAGGTGACGACCTCACGAGGCTCATCGAGAGAATGCCAAGAGTATGCAAAGCAGTAATCAAAGCAGAGAGTGGCTATTTTGAAGTATCTAAAACATAAAACATGTTTTGAGTTATTTATCAATTTTTACTACATGATTCCATATGTGTTTATTGATAGTTTTGATGCCTTCAGTGAGAATCTACAATGTAAATAGCCATAAAAATAAAGAAAAACTATTAAATGAGTCCAAACTTTTGACTGACAGTGCATGTCAGAGCTTAAACTAAGTCATGACGTCCAAGCAAAGGCAAGATTGCATGACTGTATTGATCTGGGGAAGGGTACAGACTAACTTCTGCACCATTGAAGGTCCCAGTGAGCACAATGGCCTCCATCATCTGTAAATGGAATAAGTTTGGAACCACCAGGACTCTTCCTGGAGCTGGCCATTCAGCCAGTCTGAGTGCAAGGGCCTTAGTCAGGGAGATGCCAAGGACCCAAAGGTCACTCTTCCTGTTCCAGAGCGCTCTGGACCTCAGACCTCTCAACAGGACAATGACCCTAAGCACAAAGCCAAGTTAATAAAGGAGTGGCATCAGGACCACTCTGTGAATGTCCTTAAGTGGCCCAGACAGAGCCTACACTTGAACCTAATTGAACATCTCTGGAGAGATCTGAAAATGGCTGTGCACCAACTCTCCCAATTTGCACAAATAAATGCTATGTTCTTTTGACCTTTCACCCCTTTGATCCTCCCATTTAGTTCCTGTTAATATAGTGGTCAATGTGTACCCAGACTGTCCCAGAGCCAAAAATCAGAATGAACCAATCATCAAGGAAACAATTGATCTCTCTTTGCTTGCACACCTATGAACTGTTGCTTTGCGTCACGTAACAAACAAATATTTCAAAACAAAGTGTTCGATATCTTATGATCGAATTACTTATAGTAATTTCATTAAACTGTGCTTTTAACAGGCTGAATCTAAAAACCTGATGCTGAATGTGACAGTGTTCTGAAATTTACAGTCACTTAGGCTGTTAGATACTTGTTAAAGAACGAATAGCTAGCTCTAGTATTGTTAATAACAAAAGTATATTGCATTCCGTTTCTATTTAAGATACTGAATGTAAGATTCAGTTTATAATTTTTAAATTTATTTTCATGTATGTGATCTTACCTGTCGTGTGCTCTGTGTGCGTTCTGTCCAATCTCCTCTGACCCCAGATCCATGCATGCTCAACTGTAGAGGTGCAGTGTGAGATCAATGAACCTCTGCAGCTTCTTTGAACAACACAGCAAAAATTCATTATTCTAGTTTAAATAACTATAAAGAGCTGACCTGTTTTCCTTGTTATCTTACCATCTAAACTTTGGAGTTATGAAAGACTTTTTCAATTTCTGTGGATTTCCATCAAATGCTTTACTTCTAGTGATGAAGAATAAACTCCCATTGCAGCCGAGCACCATCATTTTCCATTTTGTCTTTTCCATTTTCCCTGCTCTGCAAAAGCGGACACTGTGCATACTGAGCATCAGCAGTACAATAACACACACTCACACACACACCTGCAGCCCCATGAGCACTTGCACTCAGTCACACACAGCGTCAACATGTCTTTGATGTGAAGTTGCACAATGATTAGTTGCTGCTTTGATTACTTGCCACCCTTTTTTACCTTTTTGCTGTTTTAATTGAATAAACATTAAACTTCATCCTTGATTTAACTCAGTGTCAAGAGTGGATGATGAGACTTTCAACCAACTGGTTGCACCCGCTGATCCAATGAAGAGAGTGATTGCATGACTGATTATCTAACAGCTGATAAGCTCCGTTGTGCAAGTCTGCACTGCATCTGATTGGCTGGATAATAGGTGAGCATGAGTTTTTGAGGCGTAGGGGTCAATGGTTATATTTACCATTGACAAGAGGTTTAGTGTGGGTGGGATGGGGGGGTGACACAGTAGCAGTATATAAAATGTGACCTCTCTGTTTCTGCACATCTCTTCTAGAAGCCCGAGTGTGACTGTGTGTAAGAAAGAGAGTCGTCCCAGGCCTTTACCATGAAGACCTGTGTGCTTTTGTCACTGCTGCTGGCGTTGGGTTGTGTGACCATCAATGGTGCACCAGTGGAGCATGGTGGCATGGAGCCAGGCTCATGTGACGATGCATCAACAAAAGCAGCTGCAGAACTGGCTCTTACCAAAATCAACCAGAACAGAAAGGAGGGCTACATCTTCAGCCTGCACCGCCTGTCCAACGCCCACATAAAGAGACATGTAAGCCATGCTGCTGCGCTTGCAGTATTATTACTGTATGGTAGACCAGTGCTGTTTAGGGTGAAATTACTTTCTGGCAAAGTTCAGACCAGTTCAGTGTATTTTTGCATTACTGGAATACTGAAATTTATAAAATCATAAAGTGATTTGACTGAAAATCTGGAGAAAAGGTCAGTTAGAAACATTTGCATAAAAAAAATATGTTCCAAAAAACTTTCACTGTGATCCCACCAAACGAGAGGGGTTTGTGCCCTGTTCGGCAAATGAGTTGAAAAACAAATGTAATGTGAAAGATCAGAAGATAAGTTAAACCAGTAACCGCTGATAATAAATTCCATTAGCATTTTATTGACTGTAAATACTGCTTGATTAAGTTTGTGTGTGTTACAGGGAGAGAATGGTGTGGTCTTCTACCTGAATCTGGATGTTGTGGAGACCAACTGCAGCGTTCTCAGCAATAAGGACTGGAAGAGCTGTGACATTCGTAGTGGTAATACGCAGGTTAGAAAACACACACAGACACTGCATGTGCAAATTCTCATCAACAAGTATACCAAAAATCTGTATGCATATGTAATGAATACATGGGTTAGTCCTGATTTTTTCATTACTGTCGCTTCTGTTCTGCTCAAGGCTTTTTACCGTCTTAACTCAAATCTTTCTGTTTTAACATAGTGAGCATCTTAGTTTTGTGTTCCATAAGCAATAGTTCAGAAGTTGGCAGGTGAATAAAGATATTTATCCAAGTGTCACAAGATATTGTCACTGTTCTTTCAGCTAACAGTAATAAATGTCTAAAAAGGTAAAAGAAAAATGTTAAAAGAAAAATCTAAATAAAGTCTTTTGTGAATGTGATTATGCTCTATGTATGAGCAGTACAGTAACATAATGCATTACATTTGTGTTTGCAGGTATATGGACAGTGCAAAGCTGCTATCTTCATCAGTAAGGTACACAGAGTGGTTCGTCTCTATAAATACAAGTGCGCTATCAGACCAGGTATGAAAGCTATTACACGTATCAAAAAGAAATGATTGTGGTTTTCACTAAAATTCAACTGTCATATCTACAAAGACATCAAGGTCCAGACTTAGAACTTGTTTTTGTGGAGTGCAACAGGCTCTCCAGAATTAAAATCACTTTTAGTTCTGCTCAATTCCTGCAGGTAGGGTGCAGCAGTTCTGCGTTGGCTGTCCAGGTTTAACTGAACATAATCACGATAAAGTTCAGAGGGCTGTGACCCACTCTCTGGAGAAGTTCAATAAGAACAGTGGGCTGCCCAATCGTTTCGCTCTACTCAAAATCTCCCGTGCTACTTCACAGGTAAGCCTAAGACATTTCAAATAGAGACATCAAGATATGTGACATAATGTGTATAATATTTAATGAAGTTTTCTACCAAATCTGGTACAAACAGAAAGGAGGTGCATTATTTTTCATGATAGTCGTACTGGTCTGCCTGGATTGATACGGATAGTATCGATGCCTAATCTGGTACTAGTATTGGATCATTATGAGTGTGGTATCAAATCAATACTAGCAAACGCTGCTTCTCACATGAAGGCACATTTTGCTCCACCCCCTCTTTTCTGATCTGCTGTGTTTAGTTGACCTGCGGTCACATGACACAGCAGCACTAAGCAGAGCTATGCAGGCTGCAGGAAGTGACAAAGTGGAGCAATGTGTAGAGGTTCCAGGTTCTAAGAAATAAAATGTATACAGTTTTCCATTCATCTTGTCACATTCTAATATAACACGACACAGTATGTCAGTCTTGCAAGTACCAGACCGTGGCGCAACAGTCAAGAAGAAACAGACAAAGAAGAAACAAAGCTAATATGTTTGTCTCTCATCACCCTCAAATGATGACAGCAGATGGCCGCCCCTCCCTGAGCCTGGTTCTCCTGGAGGTTTCTTCCTGTTAAAAGGGAGTGTTTCCTTCCCACTAGTGATTTGATTAATTGGGGTTATTCTCTGTATTATTGTAGGGTCTCTGCCTTACAATATAAAATGCCTTGAAGCGACTGCCATTGGTATTTGGTGTTATATAAAAAAAACAACAACACTGAATTAAAATGAATTGGATTTTTTTTTAAATTGAACTGGAAAATTGGACTATATTGCATTTTAACTCAACTTCCTAAATCACATATTTCTGACAAAAAATAAGAATGAGAATAGTGCTTAAAATATTTTAAAACTTTAATCTTTGCTTTTTGTTTTTGCATTTGGACTGTGTCTGACTTTTGTGACAGGGGATGCTATACCACCCCCAGACTTCCCAGTGGCCATTCTGTTAACTAGTTACTGTGTGAAATAAGAATCACAGTAATTTAGTAGTTATTAAAATGTATTCTATATCAAAAAAATTGCTGTATTGGACACCACCACAGAACATCACCAACTACACTGCCCAGTTCCTCATAGATGATTTTATATCACATCTCTTCCTTAATTTGAGGTTTTTCCTTTCTCTCTGTGTCTTTGTGTGTCCAGGTTGTCCAGGGTAGGAAGTACCAAGTGGAATACACTATCCAGGAGACCACTTGCCCCCAGAGCGCAGAAGCAGCTGACAATTGCCCCCCCATGGAATGCGAGTTTGCTGTGAGTCAGGACAGTTATTTTACAACAACAATCTTTTATCTACCATGTTTTGCCCTGTTTATTTCTAAATGAAATCACCAAGTCCAACTCACCTTCTTGATCAGGGGATTATTTTACTTTATAACACTGCAAGGAAAAGACCTTCATTTGCTGCTCAAAGCTTAGTATGTTCTAGCTTCATATCACTGCTAGTTTATGACAGAAGGAGATTACATTTAGATTTAGTTTGCCTAGTTTAGAAAAAACAACACGAAATTACAAAATTTTCAGATGTGAATTTGTCGTGTAATGGCATCGAGTGACGATGAGTTGGTCGTGATGTTTCTAAACAAGAAAAAGAAGAATCTGAGATTCTGGATTCATCCAATTTTCAAGAGAAGGCAGCAGCAAGGAGAATTTCTTGCTTTGATCCATGAGATGAAACTGCCTCAAAGCTGCTTTTGTACATAATTCAGGATGTCAGTGGGGAAGTCTGAGCTCTTGTTGGCAGAGAACCACACCTGAGGAGGCAGAGAAATATTTTCAGATGGCCGTATGACCCGGAGCAGCATCTAGTTGTGTTTAGAATTAAAAACCTATTTCCATATCATTATATATTCAGTACTGGTGTGCGTGTTGAGCTGTGAGCGCACTTGCCAAATGCAGTGGTCTGATTAGTCAGATCTATTTATCCACACGTGAGAATCAGAAAAACTGAACTTGATCCAAAATAATAAGCCAAAAAACTATTTTTAACACATGAAACATTTGCACAAAATTAATGTGTAAAGGCCTTGACACTGTAGTAAAACCACAGCCATAGTTATTGTGCTCTTACTTTTTCTTCTTTTTCTCTTCTCAGCACAAGGGTTTCTGTAAGGCGTCCCTCTTCCACGCTCTCAGTGATGATGAGGAGATTAAGGTAGACTGTGAGATCTATGAGCCTGAGGTAAGACTCTCTAAGATGGTATCTCTGTATAATTTCAATGTCTTTTTATAGCTTAAGAAAAAAATTATGATTGATGGATGGTGTGATTTTAATTCAGAATGTCACTGCAGTGTTTTGGAACTCACTAAATTAACACAAACTGTTTACACATGTCTATGCTGTATATCTCCAGTGAGGATGTGTTTTTTTTAAACTACAGCATTAGATGGATACTTCCAAAGTTTTGTTAACACCATACCCCTAAAGTTAAGCAAAGAGATGTGCTACAGTGGTTTATCCTGTCACAATTCTCAGTCACAGCGAGCACACCTCTATTTTGAAGCTCTAATTGTCCAAATGGAAGAGTTAAAAAATAAAATTCACTCTGAACTGTTGCTGTGAAGGGAGACCATAGCTATGGAGGCCAAAACTGCTGTTTGAAATTTTCATGACTTAAGCCATGAAAATCTGAAGATAGAAGCACCAGTGTACATTTTATTCACATGGCCATTAGAGGTTGTACACTATTAATATACTGATCACTCATTAATATACTAAACTCTTTATCTCTTCTCAAGGCTGCTGAGAGAGAGAAGAAGCTCCACCTGCTGGGCAGAGAGACTGACCACAGCCACAATGACACACACTCACACAGCAATGACCAAGGCCAAACACATGACCACGCACACGATCACACCAAGTGCAGCTCTCATCATGGTGACACCCACAACCACACTGATGACCACGATCACCACCACACACACGACCATGCCACAGGCAGCACACACAGGCACGCTCATGACCACTCCCACGACCACGGTCTGAATCACGATCATGTACACACTCATCATGCCAAGGCACACAACCACAGCGGCGACTCTCTCAACCACCACCACGACTATAAGCATGCTGAAGGTGTGCACACCCATGAACATGACCACGAGCTGGCTCTGGACCATGACCACAAGCACGGACACCTGCATAAACACGAGCACCACCACCATCACCACAAGCACGAACATGAGAACGCACCCCACGATGACCCAGAGGGAATAGTGATAGTCCTGCCTGCCTTAGGCCAGCCTGTGACCCTGCCTTCCTTCCCTGATGTCCCCGCCGGTGGCCCTGGAGTCGGAGTCACTCTCCCACTTAAGCCTGACCCTCAGATTCCCGGACAGATGGAGCCCACCATCGAGCCCTTCCCAACCTCAGTCTCAGCCCAGTGCCCCACCACAGCGGGAACGCATAAAAATGTCGACGAACTCTTCGCTAAAGACCCCAAATTCAAACCAGCTGCATAAGGTCATAAGGTGGCCTATAAAACTGCTCATAAATACACACACAAAGGCTCAAGTGTAATGAAAAGAAGGAAAACTTTTTGGCATTTCATTTTTCTACATTAAAACACATTGTCTGTAAAGGACTGCTTGCATGAGTCATTCTTACCTTTTCTTGTCATATAGCAAAGAAAATATTTTAAATGCACTTTTTCCACTCTGGCATTTTTCATAGATTCAACCAAACAACTGATTTAGCCCCACTCTTTTATGCTCATGTTAGCAGTACTAGCTAGCTAACTTGCGCTTCACAAATAAAGCTTCAAGTTAGTTTCTGCCAAGACAAGAGATGAAACTAGTCGTTTAAGTTTATTTGTTTTGATTACACAAGTGGACACATTTCTGGCCTCTTTAAAATCTAATATTGTTTAAATTAAACATTTCAACTGCAAAGAAAGTTTAGCGAACATAGATTTTCTACAGTGGTTTATGCTGTCCAGATTCTCAGTCACAGCACTCACACCTCTCGTTTTAAGCTGTGTCCTAACGGAAGATTTAAAAAATAAAAGTCACACTCTGTACTGTTGTTATGAAGATGACTACGAGCATGCTGAAAGTGGGCACACCTACGAGCATGACCACGAGCTGGCTCTGGACCACGACCACAAGCACGGTCACCTGCATGAACATGAGTGCTACCACCATCACTACGAGCATGAACATGAGAACACACCCCATATAAAAATGTAGGGTGACTTGCCCAACCAAGTCACTTTTCTTAAAAAAGCGTCTTTCTGAACTTCTTTCAAAGTTTTTCTTTAGACATTGGCAGGTTTTTCATTAATTTTTAGCACAGTTATTGTACATTACTGTGCTGTCCTCGCCCTGAGTTGCTTAGTTTCACCAGCTAGACAGCGAGATAACAATGCTCCAATAACCAGACTTATTTCCCTTTTTTCGCTGATTTATTGAAGAATGGCCTCTGACCATTGCCTTCTCTTTGACCATCGTAAAACTGAAAGTACAAAATACTGTATTAGCTAACTAACATTGTAAACTAGCTTGTTACACTCTTACTGCAAGCTAACGAGATGAAACTTTCAAATGTACAAATTATCGTACCATTTTTACAAAAAACAAAAGATAATAATTATTTTATCGTCACTCCTACTTACAGACATATCTTGTCCAAGGCAACAACATTTTAAGGTCCGTATCCGCTTAGAACGATAACATTTCGGCATCACTTTCCGCCATCTTTGATTTCTTCTTCACGTTCTCATTTTTTTCCTTTCCCAAAGTAACCAAACTCATATTACAAAGCAGCCACTAGAGGGAGCTCTAGGGCAGGTTACAACTATAATATCCAATTTAAGTTACAAAAGGCAGAACACTGG
>VVHJ01027652.1:18949-30331 GCA_015107715.1 Tylochromis polylepis
AGAACTTGGCCTCACAATATCAACATAAGTTAGCATACTAATTTTTACCTTGTTTTGTGTCCAGGTTTACCAACATAATTTTTGTGCAGATCATTAACAAAATCTACAACAAGAATAATTCATTCACTGCCATAACACATAGCGCAGGACTGGGTGCAAGCATGTGTACTTTGGTAACCCCTTGCTTATCATCTTCTGTTTTAGAGAGTATGGAGAGGATGTGCATGTCTATTTTCATCTGGTAACACTGGAGAGGAAATGTGAGGAGGGTTTGTATGTGTATGCATCCCTAGGAGTGGGGAATGGGGTGATTAACTGAATATGTTCACACGTGCAAAATGATGTATGACTCAACTGCTAAACTGGAAGGTTTTTTTTTTTACAAGCTATTGGCACACATATTGGCACACATGTTTGGCTGTGTCTATGCATGTTTTTCATTTCTACTCAAGACTTTCAAATGTGATAGCTTAAAAGGTGATATCTTGTAAGTGATTTCATATCAGAATTAGGTCAAGATAATCAAAATCAAATCCATTAACAATAGAATAAGATATTTGAGCACACCCAGAAGCAGCATTTATGGTTATGAGGGTTCCTCATGGGTAGGCCTGTGGTCCGTCAACATTTCTGTCAATACCGAAGCCAAACAGCTCACAGCTGGCAAAAATTAAGGCCCCTGAAATTCTATTACGGTAAAAGCCATTTTGCGTGTTCTCCAGCTTACATGGCGATTAAAACCTCATGGTAAATGCCAGGTGACCTTTTTAGTAAGCAGAGAGAAGAACAAATAACAGCAAATCATGGGAAAGTGACGACTTGGGCTGACTGACAGTGTACAAGAGAACCACTCTGATTCAAACACATCCTGGCCTTGTAACTATGATGTAATTGCAAACAAGTCAAGATAAGTTTATTTGTACAGACCAATATCATATACAATGTCTCAAAGAGCTTTGCTGCACCACAACAGAAACAGTTCCTGACCCAGGCAGACACAAAGTGTCTGAAAAAAAAAAAGAAACCAAGGAATACCCCTCTCAGAAAACCTTGGCACGTAACAAAACACGAAAAGGAGGAGGTAGAGAGGGCAAAAGAGGAAAAGAGAATCAAAGAGGTCCTTCCTTCATGGGAAGCATGAGGTGCATAAGTAACTGTAAGTGGAAGACACAATAACAAAAACAATCGCAGCACACAAAAACACAACTGTGGTATTATAAAAGAGTAAATGTGTATGCAAAGAAAATATACACATGTACTATGGACTATATTTACATCCACGTTTATATGCATCTTCTGAATTTGGATGTGGAAATGTGTGCACATATTGGGGTATTCTGTCTTGAAACCAAACTTGCTATTCTGTTATGCCAGACATAGCCTTTCACTTACGGTTCCTAATTCGTGCACTAATTGCTTTAGCCATTAGCTGTATTTGTCTTTCTGTGTATGTTTTTATTTGAATAAGAATGTATATGTGAGTTGGTTTATGGATTAGTTATGTTTATAATTTTTTTTTTCTTCAATCCTTGAAGAAAAAAAATGAAAGTATCAGAAATAATGTAATTGGAATTGAGAAATAAATTGATAAATAAACTTACTCACATACATACATACAAGTGAGTAATATGTGAGACTTATTCACTATTGAGCACTTAAGCACTTTTTTTATCCTACAAGTATAAGTAGTTGATTCAAAGTGCTGAATCTGTATTGCATAGCTTTTCATCGCAAGGAGATATTGGTGTAAGTAAGGCAGCGATTCATAAGGGTAGAAAATCAAAAATAACCTATCAAATAGATAACAAAAGTTTTAGGAATGGCCAAAGCAACCATCTGCTTCAGTCTCAAAAAAGAAAAAAAAAATAACTGAACTGGTTAACTCAGCAACGCTAAAAAGTTTGAAAGACCACAGAAGACAACTAAAGTGCATGATGAGAGAATTATTTCCATGGTTAAGAAAAACAATTACACAACAAAGCCTTTATGAATGGAAATACAATTGGTTTACAACAAGGTGCAAACCACTGGTTACATAGATTAGACTTTGCCAAAAAACTTCTAAAACAGTCTGCACAGTCTGTTCTGGCCAGATGAAACCAAGATTAACTTGCACCAGATGGGAAGATAGAAGTATGAAGAAGGAGAGAAACACTCATGATTTGAATCATACCACATTATCTGTCAAACATGGCGCAGGGAATGTTATGGCGTGGGCATGAATGGCTGCCAGTGGAACTGGGTCACTCATGTTTATTGATGAGGTGACTGCTGATAGAACTATCAGGATTAATTCTAAAGTGTACATGGCAAAACTGATCAGACAGCACTTCACAGTGTGAATGGATGATGCCCCAAAGCATACTGCAAAAGTAACAGTATGCTTTGTAAGACAAAACTGAATGCAAAGGGACACACAAACAAGCAGCAACTGGAGGTTGCTGCAAGGCAGTACTAAGCATAAAAATGTCAGTAATTCTTCAACGGTTAATACAATCATTTTGTTAAATCCACTGAATTAAAGCTAAAGGTCTGCACTTCAGTTACACATTGAGTGTTTGATTTAAAATCCACTATGTGCAAAGGCAAAACTATAAAAACCAGGAAAAACTGTGTCTTTGTCCTACACTGCAAAATCCCCAGTGTTAAATTGACACTGGAAAGTGTCTATATAGGTCCACTCTTTTGAGTGTTAAATGAACACTTTTGAGTGTTATATTTTTAACACTAACCTAGTCAGTGTTGAAGATTAACAATGACTAACACTGAGCAGTGTTGATTTTCTAATACTGGAAAATAACTAAAAATGCGAGTCATATTTCAGTGTTAGCAAATCAACACTGCTCAGTGTTAGTCGTTAATCTTCAACACTGACTAGGTTACTGTTAAAAATATAACACTCGAAAGTGTTCATTGAACACGCAAAAGAGTGGACCCATATAGACACTTTCTAGTGTCAATTTAACACTGGAGATTTTGCAGTGTACAATTTGTTCTGCATATAGCATAAAATTTAAGTTGGCTAACTAACTAACTAAATATATAAACTAGGTGTGACTTAGTCTTGTTTTTATTTATTTTTGTTTTCAAATTATAATGCGTCAGGACTTGTATACTTACTATGTTGGGTGTTCTAAGTGTTCCTTTAGAGGTACGTCATGCTTAGGGTCAGTGTCTCATTTGTCAAGACATATGATTCACAATCACAAATAACTCTATCGTGATCCTGCAGAACATATCACGAAAAGATTCAATTATATAGTTTTGAGCAAAGATTTTCCATCTCCTCTTGAGAGAAGTGCTCGAAAGCAAAAAGAAATATGTAATCTCTGTCCGAAGGGTTCTGGGCCTTCTCCAGTGTCTCCTCCATACCTGGGTGCCACCACAATAACTGCACTCCTTCTGGCACGCCAGTATTTAACCACTGTTTCAGGAGTCCTCCAGACCAACCAGCCTTCTTCCCAACAGATGGTTGCCTTCTATGGCAGGCAGCTATGACCTTCTGACCACGGTTCCTAAATGAGTGTTTCTGCAACTGAGTTTTTGAAGATGGCCAACTCAGATGCTATGTCCCCCATCTCCCCTGGGATGCAATTAACTGTTCAGTAACTGCAGAGGGTTTACCATTTCTGTCCAGCAGTCTTTCCTGCCATCTGATCCAACTCACCACTAGGTTGTCAGCTCTGCTACTCTCTTCAACCTTGTGTCCAATCACTGACCACTGGCCTAAGGTGCTTTGGTACAATTTAAACTTGTGCTCTGCTTTAGGTCAGGCCATTCCTCTCTTCCAGTCCCCTATCCAAGATCCCATCCAGAAACTCCTTGCCATCCAGAGCCTTGGTCTCTGTGACTCAGTCATGCAGAGGTGACCCTCTCACTCTCCAGTGCAAATTCCATGACTGCAGCACTCAGCCAGGGGCTTGTTAGTATCCCCACAAACTCCCTGGTGCCTCTCATTATATGCAAAATCTAGATAAGGATAGAGTCCAGCCCCTCCCAGTGGTGTGGTTCCAGAACCCTTGTGTAGAGGTGAGCCCAAATATAATTAGTTGGTACCAATCCACCTAGCTCACTACCTTTTAAAAAAAAATATTTTTAAATAGATAAAAAAAAATTGCTAGCAAGCTCGTCTTCCTGATCTGGCTCCAAGAGGGGGTCCTGGTCCCCTCACTGAGGAAGCTGCAGCATCTCAGATGCAATTCTTTTTGTTTTTTTAATGAGACTGGTGATGTGTCATTTTACTGGAATTGTTACACAATATGATTCATGGTTTCTACAATCACAATGTTGCTTTGTCAAATTGAATATAATCTGCACAACACACTATTCGCTCAACATTTTGTTCCTCATATAAGTTATTTCTTGAAAATATTGGCTGATGAGATGACATATTGCTGCTGGGCAGAAAATAATTGTGGTACAGATGGCCCTAACAGATATACTAAATATACTTCTGTTTGACATCAGATATAAGTGAAACAATTTGTGCTTCTTGTATTATCATTTCAGTGTTAAGTTTAGTTAAACTGTTCAATTTTAACGAATGAAGCTTAATGTGTGAGCTTCATGCGTAAGTGTTTGAATGATACTAGCCTGATCTATTTATAATTCTTATAGCTTTCTTTTATAGCATATAAACTGGATCAGTATTTGCTTTGTATGTCCTCATATTGCTAAATGTACATAATGTATGGAACTAATAGGGAACAACAAAGTATACATAATAATTTTGATTTACTCCTCTACACAATCGTCTGACATCAAATTCTCAATGGACAAACTCAGTGGAATGCTTATATCTTGATAACACATTCATTTGCAAGAGTAAAAAGAGCATTACGTCAGAGTTTTACAGTTATCTGAAATTAATCAACTTCCCTCCAGCTAATAATAATTGAGTTTTCACCCAGGCCATAGTTTAATCAAAGATAAGATATCATATTTAAATGTAAAATAACATATGGGTATGAATGAAAGCATGAAGAAACAAGTTTAGCAGATGTAATGACAAAACTGATTAATTAATTATTTGATCATCCCTTAGGATTAATTTAAATGTTTAATTGCACTGTCATCCTGTCAGCCATAGTTATACAGTTCTATTAAAGGCAGCTCTTATAGGGAGAAGGTCAAATGACGTTACAGCTAGATGACAAAGTGGCATGCAAACTGAAAATCGTTTCATGGACACAAGCCTTGGGTTCCTACTGTTGAAAAAAATTTAATCTGACTTGAGCTATTATAGATATGCAATATCAAGTGCTTTTGATGTTTATCAGATTCTTTATTTTTGTTTGTTTCCTTTTCAGAACGATGTGGCACACTGGCTATGACTACCTGTGAATTAAAATCTGTTAGGCAGTGACCTTACCTTTTCTACATAGCAAGAAGTTGGCTCAGAAGGGGTTGCTTTCTTACAAACTAATGGCCTCCTAGGGCCATCTGTACCACGTCTGGTCATTTTGATTGTTTTCGGCTATTTTTCCTTTTGGCCCTCCTGTTGAATCTGAATTAAGACAAGAGGTGTCAGTACTGACAGGCTGTTTGCTTGTATCTTACTGTTGTGCTGCACTGTTTGATGAATTGATTTGCAGTGCCATTCTTTACCTGCTATATAAGGAGAATAGTGTGAACTCATGGCATCAACTAGTTCTGTTGTACAACACTGTGAGGAGACTTGTGTAGGGAGGCATTAAACTAAAACCACTTGTGTCAGCTAACACAGTGGCCAGCACAGGCATTGTGTTTCTGGACATTCATGTTTAGTCAGATTTGACTGAGAGTGCACAAAGTGGGAAAGTTTAGGGAGTGGTCTAACAAAGAAACCCCTGTGTTTCATGGCGGCAACTGGAGCTCCCTTTAGCCACACAGTTTGTCTTACATGCAATTTTTTTGTTTTACATTTTCTTGTTTCTTTTGGGCATACCAATAAATAAAAAAGACAACACACAAATTTAATTGTGGGCAGCAAATGCATAGTTATAACTATATTATACTTTTGTGCAGGTTGAAATGTAGGTTATTACTTTTTGTACATTTTATACAGATATACATACAAAATGGAAATATTTTTATAATGAGGTTTCACCAAAAAGTAGACATGAATGAGAATTTTGACTTTTTTTTTCTTTTTTTACCTTTTTATTCTCAAAAGACGACACGGGCAATGAAAAAAAAAAGGGAGAACATTTTTTTATTATACAGAAAAGAACAGAATAGAATTCTGATTTTAATGTCGGAAATCTTACATTTCATTCTTTTTTGGGTGTTACCAATCCTCTTCTGAGATTAAAGTCAGAATTCTGAAAAAAAGTGAAGACACCCAAAATCAAAAAGAAAGATGTATAAACACTATTAATCATACCTCAGTTAGTTTTCGTAGTAGTTCTTTTACTTCTTTACCAACATTTTTTATTATTTTTCAAATTAACATAATGAACTACACGTTCATAATTCCTTATCACAACTAGTCCATGTTCACCCATTTTACAGATGAGCAGCTTTTTTATATTTGCTCTGACCATTTTTTAAAGCTTTTTAATCTTTTAACCCAAATTCAATACATATCTGTCTTATACTAAATAACCTCTGTTTGACATCAGATTAAAGTGAAACAATTTGTGCTTCTTGTATTATCATTTCAGTGTTAAGTTTAGCTGAACTGTTCAATTTTAAGCTTAATGTGTGAGCTTCATGCGTAAGTGTTTGAATAATACTAGCCTGATCTATTTATAATTCTTATAACTTTCTTTTATAGCATATAAACTGGATCAGTATTTGCTTTATATGTGTCCCAGTACTGCTAAATGTACAAAAGGGTGGGATGTGTTGGCTACTACAGTGTTACATTTAATTGCAATTTTCTTGCTTTAAAAGGACTTAACAAGTTGTCATTTCTTTTTTTTTCAGGTCTTGTGTCACGGCACTCTCAGCTCTACTTCCAGCCACTTCATCTGCACAAGTTCGGTGTGTAGATTAAACCTTTGATGGTTGTTTATTGTTCCAGGTCATTGATTCTTTCCTTCCTTTAAGTAGTTATCCTGTCTTTCTCTTTAACAATATTCTTTAGTTGTTAGATCAGAATCAAAACCATGAGATTTTCTGAACTCTCTTCCATGCTCCTCTTCCTCAGAATGTTAGCTTTCTATTGTGTCTCTTCCTATATAATACCATACAGTCCAACAACATGACAAACTATTGCCTTTTAAAACAACTGCCAACCTAAATCAGCATTTCCCTGTCATTGTCTTTCAACATGTGCATATATCTTGACTTTATTTGGGAGCACAAACACTATGGTAACCAAAATGTCCAGTCAGTGATTATAATAGCTGCAAGCAAATCTCAGCAGGCTTGCTGGTAGTCTTTCTTTGATAAGCATGGGTTTCTATTCGGAGTGCATATTTATTTCTACCATTTTGTGCCTGCAATGCCCCAAATTTGCAAAACAACTAATCGATCCTAATTTAATGCATAAATGCATTTTAAAATTGATTTTTAGCCACCACCAAATTCAGCGAAGATCAAGCCCAGGCAGAAACTGTGTCAAACAGACAAATATCTCATTATAAATAATGGGGACAAAACAGGCTGCAACAAACAATGATGAATGAAAAGGAAGGAACTGAGAGGCAGCATCCTTATCTTGTCTTAGTAATAATTCCATAATTCCAGTGCACTTCCATTAGTGAGAGTTTGGGGACATTGAATGATTGTTGTAATTAATGAGAGATGGAGAGACCTGTGGCAAAGACAGAGAGACCAACAATATGTGTGTGAAGAGGCAAAATGGGAAAGGAAGCAAAAAGGGAAAGGGACTGCAGAAAGCCCTTGGCCCCCCGCCTGCAATCTGCAATCTGCTGATGGCGAAGCTCGTGACGAGGAGGTGCACAGCGTCCATTTTTAGCGATGAGGTCATCTTTAATTAACAAAACAAAGAGAGTCAGCTGTGTCACTCCAATCTGTTATCTGCAACCATGCTCAAGGACACCCTTTATCTCCATATAATTCAATCTCTTTGAATGAGGGCTTATCGACGCATTGGGGTGCATTCTTGGTCTCAACCAATGATGAAGCTGTTACATAAACAGGGGAGGGGGATACCACTGGCTCTGATCGCGTAAAAAAGGGCAACATGAGGAAAGGGGATAGGTATGTAGAAGTATGAGACATGTGATAATAGATGTAAGCAAAGCCGTGGAGCATCCCCATGTTATTTATCCCAATAAGCCGGCTGGTTAAGCTAGAAGGAGGAAACTGGAACTAAAATAAGGGCAAAGATCAAATGGCTAATCCATTTCTGAGTCCAACAGTGCCAGCATGAGGTGACATCATTGCTGTGTAACCCTTAGTCCTGCTGCTGTCTGGTTTCTCTCTCCTCCAACTTGTGCTCTGTCTTATTCTTTCCTCATTGTCTTCTCTTTTTTTGTATCTGTGTCTCTCAGAGAGACTTTCCACATTTTCAGACAATCTCTTCTGGGTTTTTTTGTGTTCCTGTCAGTCCTGTAATTGTTCCAGTCTGCCATGCCCTCTGAGATTTTTTTTTTTCATGCCACAAAATCAGGTGTCACACAGCAGTGACGCAACACACAGACTCACAGGTTTTTAATTAGCACCAAGTGTGTGCATTTGTGCGAGGGTTGCGGGAAGCACAGTGCTACGCTGATGAACGCGTTCACAAAAAAAGTGTCACATCAGCACAACTGTGATTTAAGGACAAGCCACTGAAATTAGCAGCTGAGAAGATAATGCAGGAATGGTAAAAATGTGATGATAGAAACCAAACTGTCTGTGTCTGTCTGTCTGCCAAAAAAGAGGCACTAGTAAGATTTTTTTTTCCTTTCATTGTTTGTGCTTTACTTCTTCTTTTTTTAAGAACTCCCAGGGAGATCGACAAGAAACATAGCAGAGAAACAAGAACATCATATTGCAAGTATGTCACTATTTATTCCCACACTTTCAAAACATTGTCTTGCATTATTTTGCAAAAAAAAAAAAAAAAATCCTCTACTGTAGCAGGCTGAGTTTCGGGCTGTGGTGCCACATAGCTGAAATGAAACCAGGTCAGTTCCTTACCATCCTTAGCCTACTTATGAATACCAAATACAAATATCATAAAATTATCACCTTAATTACTTTATCATTACTTCAGGCACAAGTTAAAAGGGATGCGCCTTCACTATAGAGTATACAGTATACTAATTCTCTGTCTCTCTATCACTGCGCCAAGTTTTGGGTGTATTAAAACTACTTCAAGAGACTTTCTAGTGTTTTAATGCTTTTTGCAAAACCTCTTACTTTCTGTGATTATCTTATTTTTCACATCTGGTTTGACCTATTGGTGGTGTGCAGACTGCCGAACTAGCTTCTTTGTGAATACTGCCTCTGCATTGGTGTGCCATCTAGAGGCATGAGCCTGAGTCTGAAGTCAATGATTTAAACACATCCATTCCTGATCAGGGGAGTAAATAATACTTAGAGGGAAGAGGGATATTCCCTATATTAGTTTTTCCTTAGTCATATTATAATGACAAATTTTATTGGCGCTGTCACCCCATATTCAGATGGAAGATTAAAACAGAAAGAGTGTTCTAACCAAAACATAAAGTGCCACTGATGTTCAGGGATTCCCTCAAATTTGATTCTGTTTCTAACAGATAATATGAGTGGTTAATTGCTGTGGTCACCAGAAGTCACAGAGATATCCATTTTAATTTGACTGCTGAGCAGAATCATTTTTTATGTTTAGAGGTTGTATATACCCATTAAAACCTTTTCATCTTTGTAACAGATGTTGTGCACAAGACACATTCCACAAGTGTAGAATTCCCTGTTCCAGTCGTTATTAAATCCTCACCTCACTTGTGTACATGCTAATATTTTACAATAAGCCAGATGTTTTCTAACATAAGTTGTGTATCTGTAAGTTGTGACACAATTCTTTGGAAACCCCTGAAGGAAAATGGAGCTCACTGATTTTTGATTCCATCCCATGAGAAAAACTCATAACAGACACTGAATGTTGAGAGTTGACTTTCCAAAGATGTTCTATTTATTGCTGCTTTAGCTATCAATTTCCTTGAAATATAAATAACTGATAATTCAGCGGCACTCTTTCCACCATCTTGGCTTGTACCCCAGTCTGGCAGGGTGAAAGCATGCTGCTGTAAAGACAAAAGCTGGGCCAGATTTATAACACAAAACAAATCAAGAGCATCACTGCAAAATAGAATACTGCACTGTCATTTCTTTTATCTTGTATGTTTAATTTGCAAACTCATCAGAAGCAAAAACAATAACCAGAAAATTTTATTAACTACAGAGCCCTATACTCCACAACAGTATTTTTTGATTCTGATCAGTGCATCACTGTGGATGCATTTTGCATGGCAACATCTCTGTCAGCACACTGCAGATACACATTCTGGGGACGGGATTCCCCAGTAATCTCTCAAAACTATAAGAATTCTCTTTTGCATACCAGTATAGCTTGACTGGAATAGGTAGTCAGAGCAAAAACAACACAATATTTCAAATTACTTCTACAGCAATGTGTCACTTCTCAAGTTATTTAGAGCCACACGTGTTTCCCAACTTCTACTGTATCAATATAAACCCTGGGTTCCAGCAATAGTGAAGTTCAAGCTTAAAAGGAACCTTTTTGCTAACATTTCCCGTTTTATTACATGCAAACTGGAGGCTTTTGAGAATAGCACAGAGAAGTATCTACTCCGGACGTGATTTTATTTAAGTCCTTAGGGTTGCTAGTACAGCATCGTCCACATAAAAAAACAAGATAAATGCACTAAGGGCTTATCTGCTATCCTTACTATGATTTGTGAGGGACCAGTGTGAAGCCTTAAAAAAAGTGACAAATTTTCAAAAAGTACTGATAAGTAGGATAAGGTAAGGGAATTGGTTCCTAATGGCTTGTACAGATGTGGTTAGAATAGCTAATGTTACAAAATAAAGTGCTTCTTGGAGCAAAAGGAGTGAACAGAAACAAATGCCAACAAATGATATATATACTCAACAAAAATATAAACGCAACACCTTTGTTTCTGCTCCGATTTTCCATGAGATGGACTTAAAGATCTAAAATTCATTCCAGATACACAATATTACCATTTCTCTCAAACATTGTTCACAAATCAGTCTAAATGTGTGATAGTGAGCACTTCTGCTTTGCTGAGATAATCCATCCCACCTCACAGGTGTGCCACATCAAGATGCTGATCTGACATCATGAGTAGTGCACAGGTGTACCTTATACTGCCCACAATAAAAGGCCACCCTGGAATGTGCAGTTTTTTGCTTTATTGGGGGTCTGGGGACTCAGAACCGGTCAGTATCTGGTGTGACCACCATTTGCCTCATGCAGTG
>VVHJ01027660.1:5822-29989 GCA_015107715.1 Tylochromis polylepis
AAAATAATCTATATATTGATGGGTATGTATATCTATACCTACGTATCTACGTATCTCTCTCTCTCTCTCTCTCTCTCTCTCTCTATATATATATATATATATATATATATATATAATTCCCCGCTCGCCCCCCTGTGGGCGGTCTGTCCTTCAAGCTCGGTCCTCTACCAGAGGCCTGGGAGCTTGAGGGTCCTGCACAGTATCTTAGCTGTTCCTAGGACTTCTGGACAGAGATCTCCGATGTTGTTCCTGGGATCTGCTGGAGCCACTCACGTAGCTTGGGAGTCACTGCACCTAGTGCTCCGATTACCACTGGGGGAGATATATATATATATATATATATATGGCAAATAGCAAACTGGATTCCTGTTTTTATACCCACGTTTGGGCCAGCACACTGGACTTATCTGAGAAGTCCGAAATTAATCAAACATAACACTCAGCCACATCTTTATCAAAAAAAAGCCAAAACATGATGTGCTTTACTTTTTTCTGTAAAACGGTACATTTGGACATTTATAGGAAACAAAATGATATTTTAGCATTAAAAATATAATTTTAATTTAAAAAACATGCACATACTGGTGGATTAACAATTACAGAAACAGAAAAATATAATCTTGGACATTGATTTAGAGCAGCTGTGTCCTTACACTAGATCGCATGGGTCGTACTATAAAACCGTCGTACTGTACAAACCACAGCATGTGTTAGAAAACCAGTTTTACAAAATGATTATGAGAGAAAAAAGAAATGGGAAAATGTTAGAAGATACAATTAATTCCTCAGGGAAATTAAATCTGGGGAAAATTACCAAATAAAAGAGATGATAGATTTTGCTTTTTTTATTATTTTTTTTCCTTTTGTTTTTTAAACTATGGTATTTTCTGTACACTACACACAAGGTTGGATATGTTACCATAAAGACTCTTTCCAAAGTGCAAAAGCACAACGAGCATCTCCACTCACTAATTGACTTTTTTTTTTTTTTTAGACTTCTGCATATGTAAAGGAGATAAGTCCAGTTTTGATTGGCAGTGATGTCATCTGCATGGTGGAGGCTCTTATAGCCAGACGTCTTCTGTATGGAGAGCTTGTGCACAGCAAAAGACACCAGGTCCGGCCAAAGAAACGCTCCAAAGGCTCGGTCAAGGCTGGCGTCCGCTGGTGCATTATCCATCCAAAGCAGCTAGAGAAGTATCCCAGGGATAGACCATGCTGGGGAGCTGCAGTTCAACAAGCTACCACCTGTTGTGAGAAGAACCTGTGCCAAACACACCACAGTGCAGCACCGGCAGCAACGATCACAACCACTGACTTCGGACTCTTCCTGACTACGTGCGGTGAGACTGGGCCTGCAGAGCCACGCCACAGCTCACAGCCAAACCATAGGAATGACCAAAAGGAGAATTGCATCCATATGAATGTAACAATATTGTATGTTTTTATAGGAGTCGGCAGTTTTTCTACACACCAAGTGGATTTCATGAATAATGAATGATGATATATTTTCCTCCCTTTCCATCATTTCTTCTGCTTCCTGTTGTTATTTCAGATCCTCCACTTCCTGCCCTTTTTTTTCCCCATCAGCGTGGTTTCTTGCTTAAGGTGCCTCATCATGAAAACATTTATACTGGATCTAATAGCTTAGTAAGTCATCAAAGATGGCCAGTACCAGAGTTAGCCATGAGCTTACCTTTGCACCGCAGGGATGAGTTTGCCACTTGTAATAAGTTTGCCACAGTTACTGTAATCTATGGCAGGTCTCAGAGAGATCGTGTGTAAGATAAAGCTGCGTTGATTCGTTTTCTTCTTCTTTTGTACCAGCCGATCAAAAATGCACAAAAACACAATGAACCGGAAACATGTGATCCTGTGCAGCCAAGAAATCGTCCTTCTGCTGTGTGTATTTAGTGCCAGATCATCTTTGAATGTCAAATCGAATGTCCCAGCATCTTTTCCCTTCCTGTGCACATGACCTTTGACTCTGCTGCCTGTGGTGTTGCTTGCCTCTCTGGACTGATGAGCAGTGCATTGAAACCTTTTTGCTGCAAACAGACTCTGGATTTCTGAATTTGTACCTTGTCTCTGAAATGGTACATTTGTGTTCTCTGGTTTCTGGGTGCAGGCTTGATGCCCTTCTGATCACAGGTGATTGTTACAAAGGGGCAGCTGTTCCTACGAGCATCATTTTGTTCATTACAGTTTTTTTCAGGAGTAAGAAGATCCAACATGTTGAAATATGAGTCTTGGAGTATTGTGTGAGACATTAGCTCAGTTACCCATTTACCCCAGATTCCTGCCTTTGTGTAATAAGCCTGTTTCCGACAGTTTGGGGTTACAGGCTTTAAAAGATTTGCAGTCACCAAAGTAGAAACGATTCATTTGAATGAGCGTAGATAAAATTATTTATAACTGTCTGACACTCAAAGAAGAGTCTTATAGTTATGGGAAGAAGATAAATAAGCCCCCTGTACACAACTTTTACACTTTTATACAAGTTTAATGTGTCACATGGTGAGCTTTACAGGAGCTGGCAGTCAGATCAGATCTGTGGGTTTATATTTAGACAGCAACAGAGTGAATAAGCTTATTTCCCAAAATGTAAAATTAGTTTAAAACTGTACTCTCAAACAGCAGAAGGTCAGCTGTATTGCACAGCTGTTTTGTTAGATCATATTACTTGTAGACAGTAGTAGATTTTCTAGCCTGCACAGCTTTTGGTCAAAGCAGCGTATACGTTTATTAAAGTTTCTGTGGCTCTGAAGCGCACAGCACAGATATTTCTTTGAGGATTAAACAGATTCAGCTCCCTTGGCGTGAGCTGCTTTCAGTGCCTGCAGTGGCTCTTGGCATTGTTCTGTATATTCCCCAGCTTTACACAGGGCCACTCACGCCTCATAAAAATCCTCCTCACGCTCTCGTAATGTAACGAGCCCAGTATGCTGTAGCTCTGTTTTTATGAGCCTGTTAAAGAGAGGGCTTTTACTCCTTCCCTGCACCAGCACTTCACATTCACTGAAAGACAACACAGAGCACATTTTGGAGGGTAAATTGAATCACAGTTTAATGGAAATATCTTTATTTAAGGTTGAAAATGGCTGGGCAGGAGCTGAGGAACTCAAGAGGATTTGTAGATTGTCCAAAGATTAATGTATTCAAAGCCTGTTTAACATTTAATATATCACAGATATCTAGTCAAAAATTCCATTTCAGATATTTGTAAAAGCATTCTTCCGACAACAAGCATGCATGGCATTCCTGATTACAGACGTCCACAGTTCAGTTGGAGATATCGGCAATGTGAGTTGTGCCTTGTTTCAATTCCACTTTCAGATATCTACAATTAATTTCTCACTGCTCAAAATTCCAACTCACAATGTCTTTATTCATCTCAGTACAAGATAACATTGTCTATCTGAGATATCTTAAATGAGCTTTAAATAGTCTGAATAATTTAAATAGCAGCTTATGGCAATTTGTTTTAGCATTTTAACGCATTGGCGCTTTTCTGTGTATTAATAATGTTACATCATATTTACAAAGCAACACAAACTCAGTTGTAACATCTTGGTAGGTTCCCAAACCCATATGGAGGGTTTCACCCCAAATTCCTTGATGATGCGCTTTTTCTCAATATTTTATGACTTCAAACTAATACCTAAAGGTGAAATTGGGGTAGAAATTGGAGCCATCTGCACACAAAGCGGGTGATCCTGTCAAGAACTGGGTTACTCATATGTGATTTTTACTCAGCAGTGTGAGAGAATGTAGTTTCCTCTTGGTATCAGCTGCATCGTGCAGTGTGAGCAGTGGTTTTAGCAAAGACAGAAGCACACTGGACGTCAAGATCTTTTTAGAATTCAGCAAGCGGTGCTCCACAGCTCCAAAAACTCGCCAGAACTTCTACCAAATGGTTTGCTGATCATGTCAGGGTGACTGTGGCTCAGGACGCAGAGCAGGTCGCCTATTAATCCTAGGCATGCAGAATGGGTTTGAGCATGATGCTGAACCCCGAGTTGCTCCTGATGTGGTCAGTGGAGTGTGAATGTGTGACTGTTAGATAGAAAGCACTTAGACATAAAAAAAAAAGGGATTCTGTGAATGGGTGAATGAGGCATGTTGTATAAAGAACGAGTGCTCAAGCAGAAAAGCGCTATATAAGAACCAGTCCATTTACCTCGTTATTACTGTGCTCAGTTTGCCAGCCAACTCCTCTAACCCCGCAGAGAATAAACACCCGACCCAAAATACAGATGGGCTGAAGGCCTCTATCAGCAACACCTCTATGCCGCACTGATGCAGTATGTAAAGTATATAAATAATCCATTTTTAGAAGTGCATCTTTTTTTGATTGATCTTAGGAAATACCCTAATGATTTAAGATTTCTGGTTTTCATGAACTATAATAATCAAAACTAAAGCAAAACAAAGACTTGAAAAGTTTCATTTCACATACACTAAAAAAAAAAAAGGACTGTTTGCCCTTAAAAAACAGGAAGCACTCGTTTTAAAATGCAACTGAAATACATAAAATCAAAGGTTTATTTATTCAAATAATTAATTATTCAAGAAAATGCTGAAAATAAACTGAGCGTACACAACTCAAGTACATTTCATTTGACCAAATTCTATTAAACATAAAGTTTTACATTGTCCTTGTGTAATAAAATTACATGGAAAATGTACACGTTATCAAATTGCTTGAAGTCATCGTATTAGGTGTAAATAGTTTTTGAGTGTAGAGTAAATATAGATTATACGAATGTTTCCCTTTTGAATTATATTAAAAAAAATAATTTCTTCATCATATTTTATGCTTTTGAGATGCACTAACAGATGCACCAGAAGTGCAAAAAAGCTTACTCGTTTTAGGACTCATTGCTTCAGCTGTCACATGCTGTGCTAAGCTAGTATCAATTGTGATATGCATGAGAGATAATTAGAAACCAATCATGATGTTGTTTATCTGATTATATATACAGTTTTGACTGGTGAAAACTAGATTACAGATATTTAAACAGTCAGTTTAAATAGTCAAAATGATGTTATTATAAATATCCTGAATACAATCTGTGACTGGGCAGAACGTAATTACAGCTGGTGAAAAGGACATTGTTGATATCTGTAATGTAAATTACAGATTGGCTCATAACCGACTTGCGTAAGACAGTGGAGCTGAGGCATTGTAATATTAGGTGGCGAGTTAGTGCATCCGTGTGTGTCTTGCAGTGGCCTCGTGCCAGCCGGGCAGGAAAAGAAACGGTGTGTTCTGCACTCATCTTCTGTTGTCACGGTTCAGTAATTCTCTGTCATGCTCCATATGTGCTCGCAGAAGCCTTAAAGTATAAATCACGGACGTCTGCGCTGCAACCGTTAAAAGGAAAGTGTCTTATGCAATCCATTACGCTACAGAAAAACATTTCTCTGCATTAATGTTTTCAGGATAAACAGGCATGTGCTCGCATCAGACACCAGCAAATGGGCCCCGGGCTTTGAATACACTTCAGCTGCTCCGGCTCATATCACGGTCGCGCTTTGGGCACTTGTGTGGAGTGTAATGTATGAGCTCATCATGGCAGCTTCAGAAAAGTGTCATTTATATCAGAGGTCATGGAAAGCAGACACTAACAGCAAGATTTCTGACTTTGTTTGTCCAAAGTAGATATGGAGGATTACTCATGGGTCATTATTAAGGGATGAGCGATTTGATGAACTGGGAAATATGATAATCCCTTTCCCCCCCGAAGATAGGATAAGATGATTTCTAGCATATTTTTGCCCTCAGCATAGTTACATCTCTAGAAAAATACAATATGTAGATGGGGTGCAGTGTAATTGTTTCAATATGAACCAAATGAACGGTACCCAAACTGGTGTGAAATCATTAAATGAAAAATGCAGTCCTCCACCAAGGTTAATGCCTCGCCTTAGAATTTTTAAGCCAGTGACCCATGACAATTTCAAGGGATTCTGCCTTTGCCCATGCTTCATCTCTCCACCGTGTTTCATGAAATTCATGAAACTAGGCCTGGCAGTTTTTGGGTAACCTTGCTGTGAGACAGACAGACAGACTGACTGACTGCACTGAACACAAACTCGAAGGGAAGGATTTTTCCTCTGCGATTATTAATTGGAGCTATAAAACATCAGAAAACATTCAATCCACTTTAAAACCATTTCATTTATAGCATAGTAGCTATCTCTGATGTTTAAGGGGACCTAATCCACACGAGCCAAAAGCTCAGGCTTCAAACTGTTTCTCTTATATAGCCTTAATGTGGTCATTGAAGCGCCAGTTGTGAGCACAGAAGCCCCACCCACACGCTGTTCAAACGATCTGTTTACAAGAGACAGCCAATCAGAAAAAAGCTAAAACATTTAAAAGTAGAGTCCATGATTAAAAACATGCAGCTGGAACTTAGCAGAACAGCCTCCCTTTAATATCTCATTGTATGATTGGATTTGGTGCAAATGCAAAGATTAAGGTAAAAAGTGACAGGTGTGGACAGTTCCACATTTACATGGATAGATTTACATGTTATTAATTGTTTGAAGCAAAAAGAAAAGAAAAAACAGTTCAGGCTCACCTGTGCTGTGTAAGAGTACCAAGTGCACAAAATATGTAGACACTAGAGATATACTGCAATATGAAACATGTTATTCAAGTGGGCCAGAATGTAGTGAAATAAAACCATGCACAGAGCCAGTGAAGAGGGCAGGATTTAATTTCATAGTAACCCCATCATTTACCCTCATGACATATTGAATTGTGATTAATTCATAATTTTTCTGTTATGGTTTAGCAATCAGTACCCAGACACCAGACCACCAAGGGGGTCTGCCTTGGACCACCACCCAATCCATTGGACTCCTAGAGCTGTAGGAGCCACTTACCTGGGACCGGTTTTCCTTTAGAGACCCTATCAGGGGCATTTACCCCAGACAACATACCTCCTGGAGTCACTAGTGCACACAAGCACCCACGACAATAAGGTGGCGATTCATGGACAGGGACACCTCTAAAGTGAGGGGCTTCAGGCATGTCCAACTGGGAGCAGACCTCAGGGCAGACTCAGGACATGCTGGTGAGATTATGTGTCTCTGCTTGCTTGGGAACACCTCAGTGTCCCACCAGAACAGCTGGAGGAGGTGGACAGGGAGAGCGAGGTCTGGACACTTCAGCAAAAACTGCTGCTCCCACAACCCAGACGCAGGGATGGATGGAAGCCGTTCATTTCCTCAGTAACACACAAAATAAGCACAATCCAGCTCTACCAAGGCGGCAATAAAACACCAGAAATGCTGACCATGCAATGCCCAATAAACAGTAATGTTAACATCAATCATCAGCCTTCAAATGCATTGATGTGCCGCTTCAAAATCATTCATGTCAGGCACATTAAAGAATTACAGAAACCAAAAATTGTTCAAGTTGTACACACAGGCAGCTCCAGTGCAGAGAAGTGTGGCATCTTCAGCTCCGTTTGTGAGAGCGAGAGAGTCGCATAGTAGTACAAGTTTAAGAAGGACAGCAGCACTTGGGGGAAGAGCTGTCGAGCTTATGAGTAAAGTGTCCCAGGAGAAAATTGCTTGTATGAGTAGCGCATACAAAATGTTGAAGGTTGTGAGGTTAAAATATTCTTCAGTTGAAGATTACTGAGGCTTACCGAGAAATACAAGGATTTTGTAGTACAACAGTGACCTTGTGTCTTTGCTAAATGAACTGTTAAAATGGGACTTTCTCATTTTATTTAGAGCAGCTAGCATGCAGGACAGCCAACTTTTTATTTGTACATTGCATACATTTCCAATAAATATGAAGCCCACAGTGATGCTACAGATTTATAGGGCTGTAGTGGGTGGAGGTGAGAAAACCAATGGAGAAATCGCACACAACAGAATGTCCCACAGGTGAGTGGGTTAATTGAATAAATCTTTTGCAGGCAGCACTGCCTACCAGGATGAGAAAGAAACCTTGAAGTTCTGTTTCAGCAAAGGAGGCAACAAATCCCAGCCAGCCACGGAGCAAGGTAGAAATATTCCATTTTGGTTTTCTTCCTTTTTACTTGTAACATTGAACAGTTTGGTTGCTGCGAATATAACAGACACAAGTTTCAAAGCTGAATATATGATCAAACAATACAACCTGCCTCTTTTAAGTTACCAGTACTAGTGGGGAGATTTCAAATAGGATGCTAATTAGGAGGTTGGTAACACTGCAAATCCATGCTCAATAACGATGTAAGGCATTAATAAGGTGTGACTAAAAACACTGAACCTGGGAGCCATTCAAGGCTTTTGTCAGTGCAGGGACATATTAGGCGTTCAAAGTAATGTGAAGCAGCTAAATTACTCTATTAGGCAAAGTGATAACACAGTGTTGTTGGTGGATTCGCTCACTGGACCAATGCCTGCTGGGAGTGAACGCCTTGCTGGGTCTCCACGGTGATGAGAGGAAGAGTTGAGGTATCCATGGGAGACGGTGGGTGTGATGGGATCCCCGGGGAGTGCGGAGGAGGAGGAGGTGAAGGAGACCTTAATATCTTTACTGCTTCATTTTCAAAAACCCAAAGGAGAAAACAAAACCATGGAGAAAAAAAGAAAAATGTCACACCATTTCTGTTTCACATTTTATTGAAAAGCCTGGAATATAAATTAGGCACTGAAAGTCATTAAAACTATTGGACTTCATTATAATACGTCACGTAAGGTGGCCGTGTTGAGACCTTTGTTGCTTCCCTGAAGCTAAACTTACACATTTGTCTTTTCTGTCAAGCTGCGACAGCGCAAACATTGGAATTTATTTTGGTCCACCTGTAGGAGGTTCAATAAATTGTTAGATGACTCCAATAGCTTAGATCATATTATGAAGTTGATACGATCAGAGACCTTGTACAGATAGCCTGCTCACTTCCATTTATTCCACAGGGTGCTCATGCTACTGCCACTGCCACTAACCTCCTGTGATCAGTGAGATGACTTTGAATGTCCCTCCCAACCGATGTTTCTAAATATTTAATCTGGAAACAAAAATGGGAAAATGCCTTGCATGTTCATAAATTAGCAACTTGTCAATCACCCTAATTTTAACTCTAATCAGGACCATAGTTTACAAAATGAACCTCATGTTCATGAGGCATGGAATCCATTTTTCTTCGCTTATCCAATTCAGGATCACCGTGGGGCTGCAGCCCATCCCGGCTGTCACAGGTTGAGAGGTGGGGTACTTCCTGAGCAGGTCACCAGCCTGTTACAGGGCTAACGCTGAGAGACAGACAACCATTCAAACTCACATTTCTCCTATGGCCAATTTAGAATCACCAGTTAACTTAACATGCATGGATTTGGACAGTTTGAACCCCAAGTACCCGGAGAGGACCCACCCAGCCACAGGGAGAAAATGCAAACTCCATAAGGGGCGGTGAATTTTTAATAACTCATCCACATCCACAGTATCAGTGTGGCTCAACGATCAACAGGCATCTGGACACAGGAAGCTGGAACTTCTGCTTCTGCTCATCCACACCTTCAAGTCATTAAACTGTCTCAGCTGTCCCATGTCATCCTGGCTATGCCCATGTTCTATACAGTCTGTTTGAAACCAGGGGAACTGCCCCCTGCTGGCCATTAGAAAGAATCACTTCACTTTACAGACCAGGATGTCAACATTTTATGTAATTTCTCAAATGGATTTCATCATTTAAGCCTCATTTTTTTCATGTCTGCTGTTTAGCACAGGACAGGCATTGTGCAGTTTAACAAAGAGTTGTGTTTTGTTTTTAAAAATCGCTGTCTACAACCTCTTGATGGGAGCAAAGAGAGTAAACGGTAAGGTTTGAGTTAGCTTAACAGACTGAGCGCAGAGTGAACTGCAGCGCTTTAAATACTGTCTGTGTTTATTTACATGTTCATCACGATGCCATCCCTTCTTATAACACACACATTCATCAGTGGTTTTGTCCCACTCTCCCTTGTAGTCTGGTGTGTGTCGGTAGTGGTTTGGGCATAATTGGCTCCACTGTGTGCGTGCGTGCGTGTGTGTGTGTGGCTTCTAAGACTCTCTGGAGCCCCGAGAGGTCAGCTAAGTCAGGGTTCATTAGTGAAGCAGTGGATCCACCATATTCCCTCAAGCATCTGCAAGTTCTTCTTCTTTGCTCTGTTTCTGTCTTTCCCAGACTTATTATATCGTTGTGTTTTTCTTCCACTTTTGTTTTTATTTTGTTTCATTATTTTTATGTTTTTTTTATTTTTAATTTTGTAGTTTTGCTTTCAACTGAGTTTGGTTTCATCTGAATATGTTGCCAGAAGTGGGGCTTACCCCAGCTTAGAAGTAATTAACCTTTGAATTCAATCCGGATCTGGATCCTGGAAGCTTTGTAAGGATTCTTTATCACTGCAAGATACTATAGCACAAAATTTAATTTGAGTCATATCTTCACAAATACAATACTGTGCAAAAAGCCTTGAGCCAACTCTCAATTCTTTATATTTTCTAGGAAAATGGGAAATAGGTGGAGCTATTTATTGAAACATGCATATACATGGAAATACAGGACATAAGGCAACAACTGAGGTTTTGCAATTCTAACAAGCTTGAAAGTCAATATTTGGTATGACCACCTTTATTATTCAACACAGCCTGAACTCTGTTGGGCACTTTCTTGTCATTTCTTTAAGTAGTCTTCAGGAACAGTTCTCCAGACTCCCTGAAAGATATTCAAAGCTCTTCTTTGAATGTTTCTGCCTTTTGTTCTGTTCTCTGTCAAAATGCTCCAACGTTGCGTAAGGTTGAGGTCCGGGCTTTGGGGAGGCCAATCCATGACTGATTGTGTTATATTGTGTGCTTTTCTATCCAGGTTTGCTCTTAATGTATTGACAGTGTGTTTGGGCTCATCAGTTCTCACATCATTTGGCATAGCTAAGAAAATTCTCACGTTTCCCTTTTTTATGACGGCTTCTTGACAGCCATCCCTGTATTGAGAACATTTCAAATGAGTCTTCAGGAAACAGTAGATGGATCAACTGAGTTTCCTCACGCTGCACATCATGCTGAAGTATGCCGGACTTCAGCTAAAAGCTCTTTGGGAATCGCCTTGTTGGTGCAAACACACAGTTTTAGGCCTGTCTAACCGTGAAGTGGAACAAATTACATATTTGGTCACAGGCTGCTAGTAACAAAGCCTAAAGACACAGTATGGGTTTTTTTTCCCTTTGCTATTGGTATAAAATGATTAGGTTCAACAATTCAACTGACAATGAAGTGTCCAAAGAAAAACTTTGAAAAAACCCCCAGAAAGTGTTGCTCAAGACCACTTTGTCATTTTTAGACAAAGTCCGGCTCCCCAGAAACAAAAGAAGAAGAAATGAGGAGTGGATTGAGACTTGTTCACAGTACTGTAGATTACACACATTCAAATCCAAATGTTCTTGTCCACCTTACTCTGACTGTATTCTAAAAAACAACATAAGACTAGTTTCAGTTGGATGTGTGGATCCTGACCTTTCATTAAACCATCTCTGATCCCTTAAACACACCATATCTTGCTCCAACAGGGCCAAATCAGGGTCATCGCAATTTTCCCCCCGGCCTACTAAAAGCAGTAAATACTGCTTTCTGTGGTAATGTCCGGCTATGTCCTATTACTACTTTCTCATTTTCAGAGATGAGGATGAGATGGAGAGAGTCCCAGAGGCTCCGCTCTTTTCCCACCACCTCTCTGTGATGTGCTCCAGGTGATGGATGAAGTGAGCCCGATCCAAAAGCAGAGAAAATGAAGCTTTCATTAGACAACATAACCAAGCAGTTGTGAGCCATCTCCTGAGTCCTTCTCTCCCAGCCAGCACTCAGACACATTACCTGCACCCAGACAACACAGCCTTTTAGATGGAATCAATGTGTTGTTCTCTTGCAGCCACCTCTGCACTTTCACACACTGAACCTCGACTCAATTTCCAGGATTGTCTGCAAGTGGGAAGGAAGTGACTGTTAAAGTAGCTGCTCACTGGTTTCTCCTGTGAGAGGGGCTTTGATGTCCTTCCACTGCCTATTTTAGGAAAGAAAAAGATGTAGAGGAGAAAAGACATTAGGGAAATGAAACCTAACTGCATATATGGCTAATGATTATTGATTTATCTCTTGAGAACACTTCAATCAAAGGAAGAATGGGTTGGAGTTTACGTACAAAACAGACACAGCTGGCTGTAAATCTTAAGAGCATAAAAGGCTTAGCTTCTGTGGCTAAAATCTTCTGTCCATGTAGCATTATGTAACCTGATTTGGAGCATTCACACAGAAATTTCTGGGAAATCCATCCCCCTGGGCCATTTCTGTAGCTCAGTTTTAGGCACGGACGGTTCCTCCTTTTGTGTCTGTGCAGTTCGGGGTCATGTTGTACTGCCTCCTAACACATTATAAATGAAATTTTAATGTAATTTTCTTTTGAGAGACATCCCCATCGAGCCCTAGTCCCTACATGCCTGCAATCTGTAAGAGCACAGCGAGTTCATGGTGAATGGAGGGTTGAACTGCATTCCCTAAGAAGTGGGAGAAAAGACCTACCTCTTAATATTGAGAAGAGGACCCCGAATTACAGCAGAAGGAAAATTATAGCAGTTTAATTGCTACAGCTGTGATAAAATATTCAACGTATTATAAAAAGGTTGAAACTACATTTAGAGAATCTCGTTACTATTCTGTCTCACTCGCGCCTCACTCTATCTTCCCACTGCCAGAAAGCCAATAAGCCGTGCTTAAATATTGATGGAAATTTTCTGTGATTTTTCCCAGTTTATAAACACCTTTGATCTTCATTCATCCGCCCTTTCTTGTGTTTTTCTCTAATTTATTTTTCCTCTAGAGCCCGGCATTTCCAAAGCACTCCATCAAAGTTGAAAGGTATATCTCGCTCGTGCATGAAAAGCAAAGCATCTGTAGGTCATGATGACATTTTTTACACTTTCCTGTGGGCTATTCTTGTAAAATACTGCCTTGTGTACAGTAGATGTGTGTCTGCGTGTGTGTGTGTTGGGGGGTTACATGTGAAATTACAGTGGCTGTTGCAGAATCAATGAGGCAGTGTGGCCCTGCTGGTTCTTTATGGGTCAAGCCCATTTCAGTCAGAGCCATTTAATTAGTGCAGACTCACAAGCAGAAACAAACGGAGGAACGATATCTCACGGCACACTCACTCCACACACAACCGTGGTTTACAACAGCAGGCGTGCACATCTGACTCCACAGACATAAACTTTAGTAGATGCACAGTGATGGTGAAAGTGGTGTAAAACACACTCCTCCAATGTAAGGCATTGCACTTAGCAGTAATGAAATAAAAAACGGCCGTAATCCGTGTTTCCATAATAACGTGTATTTCATGTTGAATTTAGGTCACCTTGTACATGTGCATATAAATGCATCCATTTCAGTAATTGTCTGAGAGAAGAAGAAAAACTGGAGGCTGTAAGAAAACAAGCATCAGGACACAGACACAGGTGCACTGTTCAAAAAGTGGGTTTTATTGTACCAATATTTATTTTTAAAAAGGAATGAAAACAAGATATTTTAAGAGGTAGGTAGCACAATAAAAGAGGCCAAGAAATATTAAGAATCACTGCTCAGCAGATGGGAGATGGAAAAACTTAATAAACTGACGCACACAAAAAGGATAACTCAGAGCAAACCATTATAAACACAAAGGCAGGGAAACCACAATACAAAAACAGAAAACATTCCCCCTCCCGCTGTCAGCAGATGGTTTGGTCAACTTGTTTAGTCAGGAGTATTTTACCCAGCTCCACCTGCTGCATCCTCTTCAGTTCAACCAGGAAGGAGTGGCAAGCGAAAATGCCACATGCAGCATCACTTAGAATGCAACATAGTGTAACATGCGCTGAAACAAAAACCCACTTTCAAAATACACAGCTGAAATATGTGTCGCTGTGAAAAGTGGAATTATTGTGGAAAGTTAATATCACAGTGATTTAGTAATCATTAAAATGTGTTCAAAATTTGCAAATTGATGAGGAGTCATCTCAGAAATCATGACCTTTATAGGATAGAAGTATCAGTATGGGACCGATAACACTGAAACAACGACACAGGAGTGTTGCACAGGCTAATTCTGACCAGTCACCAAAGTCCATTTCACATTTTAACAGGTTAGTGTGAGGATGAAGTCACTTAATGCAGTGAACAGCATTTTCTGTTGAAAGCAGAAAAAAGCAAATAGATGGGAGTCAGAGCTGCCTGATTTATTTTTCTCTTTGAAAGCACACAGTTTGTCCTGACATAATTTAATTAATCTAAAGCACCGTGCCTCTCGCTCTGCTGGTATGAGTCAGTGGAGCTCACCCCAGAGTCTTTCTTTCTCATTCTTTCTCTCATGTCTATAATGGTCTTTGAATAAGATGGTATTTATTTAATTACACTTTGGATCTTTGTGTTAAAGCAGATGGACAGCCTACATTGGTCTTCACAATCCACAGCGAAATAATACTGAGACATTGGAGTTTTTTTTGTTTTATACACAGCCTGTTCTTGTTTGTAACAAATAAGAAGTGATGGTATTAAAAACATGAATCCAGTAACTGAAGGCCCAACCCAAGTTCCACTGGTCCAGCCAAACTTGAAATGCTGGCTCCTCGCCTGCTAAGAAGCAGCAGGTAAGCCACTGCTTGAACCTGGGGTGAAACATAGCAAAACCTCAGTGGTCATGTGATGTGGGTATTTTAAAGCACACTTTGGGGCAGTGTGTCCAAAAAAAGAAAAAAGAATGCAGCCATTATGTCTTTCATCATATGGCTTCAATTATTCTAAAACTGGCAATCAAACTAAGCACTCACTCAAACACGGTTATCAACTTGATAACTGCCTTCCCCATGAGCATAGACTGTAAAAGATGGTGAAAGCTGCCGTGATGCGGTCCATGGTTTATACTGTCTCTTGTGGCTGTAGTTGGCTATTGTCTCTGGAGGCAGGATTGATTCTGCTTGACAACAGGCCACTGGAAACGTGCATTGTTCTTACTGGCATGTCTGTGTTCAAACCCAACTGTTTTTTGTTTTTTTTTATTAATATTTTCAGTCCACCAGTAGATATTGGCAGTTTACCTCAAGTCTTTTAAATCAGCTGTTAAACTTGGAACTCCCATAAGATTAAAAAAAAACTAAACCTGGTAAAAAAAAAAAAGGTTTTGGTTAACAAATACAGTTTTATTATTGGTTTTGTTTAATTAAAAGAAACAGATTTATCTTGAAGTCTGAAACTAAACCTGCATCCTGACACGTCTGATGCCGCGGTACCAGAGCACCTTACCTGTCCTGGGATCAAGGTCTCCGTGGTCGAGCACACTGTCACGCTCATCACCCTTGTAAGCAAACTTCAGCCATTTAGTGGGGACAGTTGAAACCACCTGACAAAAGGACACAATTACACCTATCAGAAAACAGCAGCACATCATGTTCCTCCACACCTCCTCAACATGAAGGTGTACTGCAAACACCTGAAGGTTTGTCATTTGGTGATTATTAGCTGTAAAGAGACCCAGGTCATTACTCTGATTTTTCTTATCAATCAAGTATTTTGGTAGGAAGCATTTCTGATCTGCTCTTGATGCATTTACTTGTCTGTTTTCTGTGTTCTTTATAGCTTGCCTGGTTGACAAACCATGTTCTGGTGGAAAGTGCAACAAAAGCTATATTAGTTTCATATCTCTTTAACACAACACACAGAAGCTACATAAAGTCCATAGTAAATTCTGTTATCGTTGTTTATATTTTGAATGTTTAACTGTTTACTTCCATTTCATTTCCTGTCTGCCTTCCATCTATTTATTTATTTTCATAACAACTTATTCACTTCCCAGATAGTGCTAATTGCTTTGTTTCTACCATCTACAGTTTCTACAGTCACATTCAATTTTCTTCTCACCAGTGCCCACAGGAGGGTCCCAAAGCCCAAGAAGGTGCACCACAGCCACTGGTGGACATTTAGTGCCACACAGCTAAATGGTCTTCCTCCAAAATGTACAATTAGGATCTACAGGAGGACAGAGTGACAACAAATTATTTTTCAATAGCTTATTACACTTGATCACTCTCTATCTGGCCGTTGAGTGCTACCTGTGTGACAAAGGTTCCAAAGATGACTGAGCAGAAGATGGGGTTCCTGAAGACACCCTCAAAAACATTTCTCTCTCCGTTGATCTTGCGGGCATTGAATTTGTTAAAGATCTGCATGAGAGCAAACGTGTTGAACACCATCGTGTAGTGTTCAGATGGGGGAGCCTCAATGGGGGCGTTCCTGCCACTGTCAATGTTAAATAGCTTTTCACCTATAAGGACAGCTTTTAGAGGCACATCCTGGAAACATGGTTTTTCTGTCATTTTGCCTGCCTTGAAAAAGATATTTTAAAAGTGAAAGACTGAACGGTGCAGTTCAGGAGTCATTTGGCCATTGTTTTCCACTTTACATTAATGATATTGTTTATATTGATATATTCTTTAACTCATTTAATGTATTTTAACATTAGATCAATATCAGTGTAAATGGAGAAATTTGGCAATTTATGATGATGCAATTTTTTTAAAATTTTATTTTGTTGGCAAATCCTCTGAATCTATTATCGGACTCATTACCAAACAGCAGTAATGGCAGAAACCCTGAGTTCATACCTTGTTCCACTGTTTTGAAAGAGGAACAAGAAGCATTTCAGTTTTATTTTAAACACTCTCATGTTAAAAAAAACAAACAAACAAACAAACCTTGACTTCATAATGCTAAATTTACATGAATGGTAAAATCAAAATATACCCAAAGACTTGGCTAGTTTTTTTTTTGTTTGTTTTGTTTTGTACTGAAATGTTATAAAACAGTGCTCACAGTGGGCAATATACCAAGACCGGTGAGTAGCAAGACAGTGAGCGTTACAGCTAATAGGCACTAAGTATTTGTATCAATTTGTCATTCAGAATAAAGCAATCACTACAAAATTCTTGGTAATGACCTTTACTCCGTTAAAATCGACCTCCATATTTGTATTTTATTAAATGCACAAGGAGAGAACTTGATAAATACAAGCAGTAATGCTTGTTTGTGTAATGCATTACATATGGTATTAGTCACCTTTTACAGAAAAACAATTTTTTTGTGTGTGTGTTGTATTCAAGAAACTTAAATTTTGTTTCTTTGCAGTAGATTAAGGAAGTATTTTTTTACATGTTTTGTACAGATATCAAAGCATTCTGTTGCAAAGAGGGGTCCCCTTCTGGATTATCATATCTTAGTTTAAGTCACTAGATCTCCCACCAACCTGCAATTATTAACTAAATAAGTAACAAGTTTACAAAATCAGACTTCAAAAACTGAGCAAACCTCCCTCAGCAGAAATGTACAGGAGTGGTAACATCAGCTGCAATTACTTAAGATTCAAATGTTGTTAAACTCTGGTGCATGTAAGGAAGACCTGTCGACTGGGTTTTGACTCTCCACCCAAAATAAAACCTGAATAAAATAAAATGTTTCACAGAAAGAAGCTGATATAGTCTTTTTTTGCATGAAAACTGCACTTTAGTATGTAGCTGATTAAATGTACAGCAGCTGTGATTTAAATCTCATACAGACAGACAGAGGCGGCTCTCACCTGGGTGATGCAGGCTCCGGTGAAGACCACAATGACAGCGACCACGTTGACAGTGAGCTGGAACTGCAAGAATTTAGAGATGCTGTCGTAGACGTTTCTGCCCCACATAACAGCCTTGACTATGCTGCTGAAATTGTCATCTGTTAGGATGATGTCCGATGCCTCTTTGGCTACAGCTGTGCCTGCGATGCCTTGTAGACCATCACATGTAAGCTAGCTTATGAACCTGCCATTATTCTCAGTGTTTTGCAAAAAATTTATATAGCACAAAGTGAAAAACAGAGTTACAGAAGTTTTACTAGAGACATAGCTAAGCTTTTTGCAATTTGGCACAATTTGTGAAAGTTGGGTTTTTTGGGGGTTTTTTTAATATTGAATAGCAGAAATCAGGCTTTCATGTCAGAGGTCATTTTTTGGGGGCAAAAAAAGAAAACCGGCATCAGAGAACACAACAGTAACACTTCACTTGCTGTCTTTGGAACATCTGCCTTCCTCCCTTCTTTCATATAATGGTATGATCCCAGTCTGTCTTTGCGTGTGATTGGCCGTATGGTGTGCCCATCAAAATAAAGTTCCACCTTCTCAGGAGGGCTGAAGATTCAGCAACCACATACCGACGGGCCATTAATAACTGACATATGAAATTGTCTCGTGGGCCAGATATAATTGTATCGCGGGCTGAAAGTGGCCTGCAAACCGTACGTTTGACACCCCTGGTTTAGAGCTAAAGCTCTCTTTGTGAGCTCCACACAGTGGCCACTGGTAGACCTAATGATTGGGATGGGTTAAATGGAGAGAGAACTTCCCTACAAGGATGAAGTATAATTTTAACTTATGTCTAAATGGACAGGTTCTTTTGTAGCACTTTTCTTATCCTCAAAGAGCTTTATAGAACACATCTCATTCATCCAAGGATACCTGGACATCAGACCGGAGCAGCAAGGGTTTGAACCACCAAACTACTGATTAGCAGATATCCTGCTTTTCTGCCTGAGCCACACCCACCCCAAATTAAATATCAGACAAATTAGTCACTGATATATTTTATATTGTTGCCTTATAGCAAGAAGGTCCTAAGCTGACAGAAAATGAGGAAAAGTATTTGTTGGTGCTTTCTAACTCTTAACTCTAACCTGTCTGTGCTCTACTCTACCGGTGGATCCAGGAGGCAGTTATCAGATAAGTTCTGACCTGCTCTGGCAGTTCTCCAAACCAACCTGCAAATGTTCACCAAGATCTTTGAATGAATGGCTATTTTTACAGCTCACCATAACCTTAGAGGTGTAGGCACAGTTGACCCCGATGCCCCGGAGCAACAGGTCCAGGATGTTGGCAGGGATGTGGTCTGGCTCTGGCAGCACTTTGTAGTGTCTGTTTGCAATGAAAGCCTGCACCACTATCATGCGGTTCATAGTTAGTGTGCCTGTCTTATCGGAGCAGATGGTGGTGGCGCTGCCCATCGTCTCACAGGCATCCAGATGGCGGACCAAGTTGTTGTCCTTCATCATTTTCTGATGAAAAAGGAGAGCGGTGTTACCCGAGTCTGAGGATTTAATTTTATTAATCAAAAACATCAGAGGAGAAATTATGGTTGATCTAGTTTTGTTTAACAAGCGTCAAAATAGTCCTAGTAGTACTATTTTAGTGGGGGTCATAGTTCCAGCTTAGCAGGAAGACAGTAAATAAAACTGTAAACCCACACACGCACGCACACGCATGCAGTTTTAAAAATACTATTCAATTCAATTTTATTTATATAGCGCCAAATCACAACAATAGGCGCCTCAAGGCGCTTAATATTTGTACAGTAGATCGTACAATAATAGATACAGAGAAAACCCAACAATCATATGACCCCCTATGAGCAAGCACTTTGGCGACAGTGGGAAGGAAAAACTCCCTTTTAACAGGAAGAAACCTCCGGCAGAACCAGGCTCAGGGAGGGGCGGCCATCTGCTGCGACCGGTTGGGGTGATACTAAATAGTGAAAACATTAATCTGGGAATTTTTAAAACATTACACTAGCTTGTAAATTTCACATAAAATAATACATTTAGTCTAACAGACTGAAGATTTCTTGTTGTTAGACTGTAATGCCACATACAAACACATCTTGACTGAATACGCTAGGGAGATGGTGACTGCCAGAGGGAGACCTTCAGGTACAGCCACCACAAGCACTGTCACACCGATAATGAAGAAGTTGACCAGGAACTGCACGTAGATGGGCACACAAGCGTAGGACCAGACAACACCCTGAATCCAGAAGGTATCAATCAGGAAGCGAACGATGAGGATGAAGAAGGTGAGAGCCGACATGATCAGACCTGAAGGCAGAGACAGAGTAGGAAGTTCTGCCGTGGGTCTGCCGTGATTTGCACTGGCCAAGGTTTAAAACAAACTTGTACAGAAACAATAAAATCCTTCTTAGTCAGTCCTATACAGTCATATCTTTTCTATTGCAGATGCAGTATGTAAGTCAAATCAGTGTGTTTGGTCAATTGGTTGGCTAGCAGCTAGCCTTTGACCAGTGACTGTGTTTCCCACCGATAGTTAGGAGTTCATCTCCTAACTGTTGGGAAACTGTTTCCCAGGTGAAACAAACAGGCTGAATTTTATTTTTCTGGTTGTCAAAAGTCGATTTTTCACATTAAAAGAAGCATTTGAGGTAATAAAGGGCCGTTTCTCTGTGGCACTGAAACCACAGCACATTGTACGACAACTTGTATACTTCCTGTTACGGCTCCAGTTTATTTATTTATTTTTAATTGTGGCATTATTAATTTAAAAGGAATAATTTTCTCACTGGTGGTGGATAATAAATTATTGTATTGCTGTAACAATTATGTTAATGTTAAAGTCAATATTAGTTTTACATAAATAAACTTTATATTTTTGCTTTTTTTTCCTCTCATGTGACTTTTAAAGTGAAGGGCAAAACATTTGATCATGTTAAATAACAAGTTCATGAAACAAAAAGGATGAGCTGTTTAGAGAGTTCTCATCCTGCCATGGTTTGTATATCCCAACTGTGCATCCTTGATTACAGCTCCTCCTGCAGCCTCTTTTCTCTCCTCTGTCCTCCACATGAACTTCAGGAATTAAGGCATACTTCAGCATAGCGTATTAAGTTTGAGTTTTGTCACAGGTAAGAGACAAATCAGACAAAATTATTTGTCTTGTTGTCATCACAGTCATGGTTCCACAGTTCTCCAGTTAGTGTTCCTTATGATTCTGCTGTTTGTGTATTTTTCTTCTTTGCCATATTATTCTTCTTTTGTGTGCAACCTTTTTTTTCTTTTTTTCTTACCTCATTTGTCTGCTTGGATTAAATATTTGGATTTTTAACTTTTATTTTGATCACTGTGTCTGTGTTGTCTCCTGAGTTGTTAGAGTAAGAAGCAATCAGAAGGACATGGGAAGACAGGACTGCACTCATTGATACATCCTCATGTGTATCAGATGTGGGCTTTGTGGCTGTTTCACTTCTATAATAATTAATTTTTTGTTTTTGTTTTGGTTTTTGTGTGTGTGTGTGTGTGTGTGTGTGTGTGTGTGTGTGTGTCTTTTTTAAATATTCAGAAGCATGTGTAGATGTGAGGTCTATTTCTTAGCACTGAGCTGAGCCCATGCTCTTATATGCTGTTGACGTGTCTGACACTCGGTCTCCATCATTTATCACACTCTGTACCTGCTTGGCTGATCTGCACAGCCAGCCTGGTGAGCTTCCCTTGCAGGATAGATTTCTCTTTTCTCTGTACAGTTTTTTTCTTCTCTGGTTCACTCTCAGCTTCGAGTGGTTGCATCTCCACAGCAGAGCCATCCTTATTTTCTGCTACAGATGACAAAAGAAATGTCAATAAAACATTCAGCTTGTTTTGGGTTTTTTTATTTTTTCCCATGTTTCCTCTTACAAAGGCTCTCCCTTAAGTTTTATTTTTTTTACTGTTCTGTGACTGAATATACACTGGGGGATTCTTCACTTTAAAAGCCTACCAGGAAGAGAGATGGGTTGTTACATTGAGACAGTTCAAGGCCCAGAAGTGTTCACTATGATCTGTGTTCACTATGATCTGTGTTGACTGACTGCAATCTAAAGATTTTTTTTAATCACTGTTAAAGTTTAAATAACTGGTGAGTGAGAACAGTTTGGATGTTAAAGTACTGCTCAAGCATTTTAAGCAAATGAGAATTAAATGACTCACGCTGTGCTTATAAAAACTGTGTACATATATATTGCATCATAAAAAACACTAAGCTGTTTGTCTGAGTTTGGTGTTTTTGGCTGCTGGGTTTTTATTTTTTTGTTGTTGCTGTTTTTATAAACCATTAGTGAGAAAGCTGTTAAATGTCTTGATAACAGCTGTATCTGTAATGTTAGAAATGTTCAGTCTGCTGTATTGGATAGAACAGAAGCGTGAACAAATGCTATATTATACCCAGGGCTTTTGTTTCCATGCACCCACCAAAGAGGTTTTATCCTTCCACTAAGGGAAAAAACACATCACTGGGACTTAAAAATAATTTTAAGCAGTGTTTTGGGTATTGGTTTTTTTTCTTAAGGTTTAAAACATGTTTGTGTATCTGAACCGATCATGCTTACACGTGCAGTCACTCACCTCTAAGGCCTCATGAGCCAGGAAAAAAACTGACATCATGGTTATTTTAAGCTGAGCGGCTACAGAAATGTTATTAACTGCTGCATTTTCTCAATTTCCATGAAATGTCTTGTCAGCATTGCTCAAATGAGACTCACAACTATGGAGACGCATGATTTGCATTCATTCTCACACATGAATAACAGAATAACTATTAATAAGTACGAAACGAGCAAAAAGTCAAATATAAAATGGAAGTCAGTCACTTTTCACTGGATTGGTGGATTGTCAGGAATTGCAATGATTCTGCAGATATACCAGCTGATACAATTATTATGTACCAGTTTATTGCAAAAACAACCCATGTGTGGGTCCTAAGTCAGAAAGGACTGGTATGAATAAAATGCACACCGTCAGTGCAGCTCTTGTACACCTCCTCTCTGGAGTGAAATTTGATCTCTCTGCTGCTGAACTCGCCTTCTGGGTCCTTTGACTCTTCTTTCCTCCTTTTGTTCTGGTCCACATTGCCATCTTCTTCACCTGCACCAACCAGTGTGAAGATAATTCCACTCTGAGAGTTCACGCCTACAGCAGTGACCACCATCTTGCCTGAGCCTTCCATTACATGGGTACCTGAGAGAGGAATTCCATTTAAAAAAATAAATTAAAAAAACACACCCTGCCCTTATCCTGTCATCCTGTATATGGTATACATGGTGTTTGTGCTCACTGTCTGTATGTGACCTCTGTCAAAGAACTGATTGGGCCACTAGTACCACAAAGTGTGGACCAGTGATCAAAAACTGCACCCTGTACTCAGCTACAGACCGCAGCGTTACAAATGTTAAGGTCCCTCAACCATTGGACCATGGAGGTATGAAAGGTCTGGTCCAACTGGTTGCTTCTAAAACTGATTTTGTTAATCACAGATGTACTATTACTGTAGCGATAGACCTAGAGATGATGATCAGTGGTAGGTCTCAGTGATCTTGGTTGTAATTTGGTGTGAACCAGTGCAGAGTGATTCACCTGACAGCAACTTGACGTCTTTGTCAAGTTTCTTCTTGATATGATCCGACTCTCCAGTTATGGAACTCTCGTCGATCTTGAGATCGTTGCCCTGAATCAAGACACCGTCAGCAGGGAGGAGGTCACCTGGAACGCCAACACCTAGAGGTAATAACTGTTTGGCCACATCCCAGAATTAAGTTTTTCTTGTTTTTGTCTTTTTTTTTTGCCTAAAAAGTGAAAGATCCCCAGTTGGATCCTGCCTGGAAGGAGATATGAATCCCTTCAGGGTTGCATCAGGAAGGGCATTCACGGTAAAGCAAACATGAGCTACCCCCTGTGGAAACCTCTTGTGAATAAGACAGCAGCCGAAAGTAGCTTTTTGCTGCTGGGACTTTCTCACATGACATTCTGCACCCACCTAGTCTTTATAATAACGTGTAACTTTATGGCTGTTATTGTCACGGTCCTGGGTCAGTGACCCAGGGGTTTGGATTTATTTTGTTATGATTTTGTTCTGATTATTTTCCTAGGTCAGGCTGCATGTTCATCACCCCTGTGTACTTCCTGTTTTACTTTGGTGATCCCCTGGCAGTGTGCTGTGTGTGTGTTGTGTCTGCTTTCCCCCCGTCTCATTATCATTATTTATGTCAGCTGTGCTCCCCGTGTGTTCTCACTGATCTCATGATCCCTCTGTGTATTTATGTCCACGTCTCATTCAGTTCGGTGTGGCGTCGTACCCCCGTGTGTTGTCATCCTGTCTGTGTGTTCCGTCTGCCTGCCTGCCTGCCTGCCTACCGGTCCTTTGTTCATGTGTATCTTGTCGTTTGGAGTAACCACTAATAAAGTGAGTTTCATTCATCATATCATCTCTGAGTCCTGCACTTGGGTCCACCATTCCGCCTGCCACTGAGCAGAC
>VVHJ01027666.1:5965-16017 GCA_015107715.1 Tylochromis polylepis
AAAAAAAAAAAAAAATTTAAATTATAAAAAAGAAAAAAAAAAAAAAAAAAAGAAGCTTGGGAGCCAATGTTTGTTTTAAGCAGCACCTGGCAAAGTAATTGCTGACATACCCGTACTCATTACAACTTACACAAAATGACCAAAGCCACACATTATGAAACATTATGAGGCTTTTATGAAACAGACTTTAAAGTGCCTTTAGAGTATAGCATTTAATAGTTTTTAACATCCCCCTGCCAAAAGAACAATCTCACTAACAAAGCTCATGTGTTACAAGAGTAGGGCCAATTTGTAAGTATAAGGATGTTTTCTTTCTTTTTCTTTTCTTTTGTTTTTTTTTTAAAGTGGATGATGTCAAGGCTGAACCAACACACAGTAGTGCAGTGTAAAGATAACTGCTAACAGATTTTAATAAAACCACATGCCAATATGATGCTACCTGGAGCTTCGGGGAAAATGTCCTTTTTAATTCACCACACGAGTTACGTGTCTATAAGCACTGATGACAACTGGGACATTTACAGGCCAGGTGTCCCATAAAAGTCTCAGACTACAGCGTAGTTAATGAGGGATGATGTCACACGTAAAAACACAGCCTTCAAAAGTAGAACGCTTTTGAGAAGTAACAGAAATCCTGCTTAATAAACTAAAGCTGAAAAATTGACATTAACCTTAAACAAGACGTACCTGTGTGTTCATATTTGTGCCTGAGCAGGGAGCTGCCCTTCTGGAAGACCTTGGAACAAAGATCACAGGGGTAGACGCCATTTTCCAGCCGCCGCTTCTTCATCACCACGGTTGAATCTGAGTCGTTCTGCTCCTCCACTGTGGAAACACCCTCAGAGCTGCTCTCCAAGCGCTTCTCCTGTTGTAAACAGAATCAAAGCATGTTGGAGTCAGATTATTTACGGCCCCATCCTGGCCTTTAGGAAAACTAGTTTCATAATAAATATTGTGTGAGAGGAATATGCTGATATGAAGAGTTCATCCTTTGACTGAGTTGTTCTTGAAAATGTTTTCCTGAGAGCCTGCAGTGAAGCTATTCACATTAAAGGTAGATAATCCTCAGAGTGTGAAGGTCTCTAACTTACTGAGAATTAAGCAGCAACTTTCATGGGTGAAAATGTGAAGCTAAGACCTGAGTACAACCATAAACGATCCTCTAGGTGACACTCAAGACTCACAGGTTTAAAATGCTCAACACTGCAGCAATTAAAATGCTTGTTTACCTTTTCTAATTTAAGTCAATAGCTACTCAGCCCTGAGCCTGGCTCTGTTGGAGATGTTTTTCTGTTAAAAGGGAGTTTATCCTTTCCACTGCTGCCAAGTGCTCACTCACAGGGGGTCGTTAGATTTTGGGGGTTTTCTCGCTATTATTGTAGGGTCTTTACCTTACAAAATAAAGTGCCTTGAGGCGACTGCTGTTGTGATTTTGTGCTATGTAAATTAAACTGAATTTAATTTAATTGGATAATTCAGCCCATATCTACTGATGAAATTCATGCTGAGGTCCACTGTCCAGATGGTTTCTATCAGCAGCTCCACAGACACGAGGTCTCATGTTTAAGTAAATTTGGTTTGAGGATATCATATTACTCAAAAGCAGTTTGGGTGTTTTACAAAGTCATCAAATGTAATGAGGACATGATGTTATTGAAATGTTTAATGAGTTCACATCGATTGAAACTAAGCTAATGGTATTGGTGAAGAAGATAGGAACAGTTCAAGTTAATGGAATCAGAGAATTACCTAAAAACTAATGAGTCATTATTGGTAAAATAATGACTTCAGGTCATCAGGTCATCGTAAGAGCAACTGCAATGCTAACGATGTCTGGTACAGTCTGACTCTGACTGGCTCCCTCTCAAGTAACTAATATGTTCACTGCTGTTTCTTAGACAGCATGTAATGGCTTCTTGCAGACTTTTATGACTGCTTTGTGGCTGCTGATTGACTACCGATCCTCACTTTGACTGCTGAACTCGGCCAGTCTCAGGTTTTTGGAATTTCTGTTTCTCTTGATGCACATTTCTTCTGTTTTTTTGTGTGTATGTGTGTGTGTTGAAGGACTGAAACAAACAGGATGCTTTTTAGTTTGAGTTAACTCTGGTACTTTCCAAAGCAAAATGCACCTAAAGGTAGCATGTCAGTGTTTCCAGTAAGCTAGAGATGCTTAGTTAGTAAGTAGAGTTTGTTTAAGTGTAAAAGGAAACAACCTTCAATCCCTGCAAATATCCTTGATTAAAAAAGGAAATAGTCATTGCAATGATCAATTCTCGACTGGTCAAAAATGAGAATTTTCTCCTTTTTTAAAATTTCCAATTAAAGGAGAAAATCTTAGTTACATAAAACAAATAGCGCAGTGTCAAGTTAGGCTCTGGATAAGTCATATGGAAATTTGAAGAATTAATTAACCAATAAAAACAGCAAGCTGCAACAACAAGGTTTTTATACCTCTTCCACTTCAGTTTTTTTGTTTGTAATTATGACCTATGTATAGTCAACTCTACAGGTACTGAATTTTTGGCTTCGAAAAAAAAGAATTTGTCTCAGTATGAAAAGAATCACACATACTCTTTGGTTCAGTACTTGAAGGTAGGTGTGCATGACAACCAGTCACTTTAGGGGAGCAAACAGAGCTCTAATTAGAAACTTCTTGCTAACTTTGTTCATACATATTACATGGTTATCTCTCGCCGCAATGATCAGCTTCTTATTTATTCTGATGTTGGATGACAGACTACACAAGCAGCTATGTCCCTCTCTCAAAGTACTTTCATTATGCGACTTGAATGGTAAGTACTTGAAAAGTTTCAGTTCTTTCTCAGTTATTCAACACAAGCAAATTAAAGCAACAGATCCACAATTCAGTTCAGCTGCATATAATGCTCATCCAAGTAGATGATAGTGCGTAAGAAAATTTACAAATTATCTACAGCATCTTTTTTGAGTTGCTAATTCCCGGTGACTGGTTACACAGTGATCAAATAAAAGATATAAAACCTTTATAATAAGAAAAAATAATCACATTGTATAAATAAACAAGATATAAGAAGTAACTGGGTGCGTTGTTTTACATTACTAACCTTATGACCATTGAGAACAACAGTCTTTGCTCCAGTGGCGTTGCCAGCTGTAGTGGCGTAGGTATACGTGAGCTGGGGGATGAGGATGGTGCGCTTCGTGGTCGTGTTGAGGCAGCCCTGACCAGTGATGGCAACTAAGGTAGGAAGCTGTGTGGCAGTGACGATGTTAACAGGTCTTCCGGTCTGAGGTGTGGTCACGTAGATGGTTCGACCCTCAAGCTCCTCCTTCCTTAAGCAGGTCAGGTTCAGAGGCTGCTCCTGCTGCTTGGCAGGAGGTGTAGTCATTTTGTTTTCTGATTCTGTTGCGATATGTTTAGGAAGAGAGAGGTCCAGAGGCTCCGCCTGGGAGTCAGAAGCTTCCGGGTCTTCTGGCTCACTTTTAACAATGACAAGGTCCTCATTGTTGAGTGATTCAGAGTCTGATGGGGAGGCGCTGCGAGAGTCTGATGAGGCTTTGTTGGATACCTCCTTGACTGTATTGTCTTCTTCTTCCTTTTCATTCTGATTCACAGTAACCTCTGAGCTGGAATTTGTGGCTTCAGTGTCTGTAGAAACTGCAGTTGCATCGTTGTGACCTTTGCTCACACTTTTCCCCGAGTTCATCTTGATAAACCACTTTCTAACCACATCCACTGGAATACTGACAGACTCTGAGATCTTTGTCAGCTCCTCGTCACTGGGGTTGGCGTTGGAGGCAAAGTAGGTCTTAAGAAGTGAGAGGAGGTCGTCGACAGGCGGTTCCTCCAGGGTCACCCCTGCCTCGTTTAGCAGGGCAGCGAAAGACGGGTCCAAAGCAGCAGAGTCGACGGCCTCTCCATTGGCTGCTTTGCGATGCTGGAGGAGATGCAGCGCCTCCAGATTGTCAGGACAGTCATCGCAAAGTAAACATGTACTGGTGGTGTTGGGCTTTGGCTTCTGAGCTGCTTCTGAAGTTTTATCGGTTGCCGTTTCTGTCTGCATGGATGCCTCTTTCTCCACATCTGCAATAGGGACTGTTTCTGGTTCTTTCTTGATAATCGTAAGGTCAGCCGCCTCTTGGGTTTGGGGTTTATTTGTTGTGGTTGGAGTGAGAGCTGCAGTGGCCACAGTCGTGATAGTAGGAGGCAGAGTAGGGTTATTTTTGACAACAAGCGGTGTAGGCTGGGCGGTGGCAGTTGTGGCAGCTGCAGGGCTAATGCTGTAGTTGATGATGATCTTCGTGGTGCCGTCGTGATCCACGAAGGCAGGAAGGCTGATGATCTGTTGCTGCGGCTGCTGGACCACAATTCCCTGCTTCCCCTGCGTCACCACCCCATTGGCTGAACCCAGCACCTGCCTGAGCACATTTCCATCCATCGCCACCTTGAGCACATTCTGCAAGTCATTAAGATTGATACTGATGGGTGACATCAGACCCACTGTTGGTACAACCATAGCCACACCCTGAGGCAGGGTTGCAGCTGGGACCACAGTTGGCTGTCCTGTTCCTCCGTTCACCACGCCATTACTGCCGGCTGAAGTTGCCGGTGCCGCCGTCACAGGCTTGCACTCAATTTCCACAGGTTCTGATTTGATCTGGGTGACAGGCAGCTGCTCCTGGAGGGGTTTGCTTTCAGTCTTGTCTTTAAGAACCATACGAGCTGGAGCAATCACAACAGGCCTCGTCTGCGCAGGGGCAGGGGGGGACTTAATCGATGTTCGAGCAACACCGTTGGGGGGTGTAGCACCCACACACTTTTTGCTACTGATGTGGGAGCTGTAGGAGCCTGAGTGGGAGAACCGCTTCTTGCAGTTTGAGCATTCATATGGTTTCTCACCTAAAAGTATCAGAGAGCGAGAGAGAAATGACACAAAACTTTCAAAGAGAAGATTCGAAACATGAAAAACCAAAAACAATTAAAGTTTTTTAGTAACTCATTTTGAAATGTGTTGGGGTTTCATACTGAGCCCAACTTACAGAATTGACAAATTGATTTATTACAGCAGAAGAAGAGAGTTTGGTGACTCCAAGCATAAAACCATTTAAGAATGCTTGTTATATGTACAGGGGATTAACTGCCCTGCTTTCCTTCTTTAAGGAAAGCAGGGCAGTTATACCTCCTTTGGTACGGCAACTGGAGCAGATATCTATTACCAATCTGTAGCAAAAGATGATGCAGTAGGTCAGCGCAACCTTTATTTAACTAGACAATTCATAAAGAACACATTCCTGTGTTCCCTTTGGAAGAAACAGGGATGAGGTAAAAAGAAGCATCTAAAGTTTAATCAACAGCAGCACAGATCTGAAAAACGTTAAAGAGCATTGACTGATAAAACAATATTCCTTGATAGTTAAAGTGGGAAAAGGCACTTTAATGAGACTTTATTAAAAAATGTACTGACTGTTTTTGCACTAGAGGGAACCTCATGGTGTCATATTTGGACAAACTGCATTACTGTCAAACTCAGTTTACATCGAGGGTCACATACAGCCCACTCTGATCCGGGCCAGATGAGTGAAACTTCACTTTCTGTCAGTGTAAAGACGTTTAACAAAACATTCAACCCCTGAGATATCTTAATATAAGATAAAGAAGTGCAATTTTATCACCACTTCTCAGTTTTTGTACATGATGAAGTTCTGATAGCTCTCTGCCCAGACTGTCCTGTATTCATAAAAGATAAAGTTTTGGTTGACTGATGAAAATTTTCTTTTTTTTAACTGAAATTTATATAGCAGACAATGAAAAACAAGAACTTTTCTGTAATTTAACTGTTTATCTCTTACTCAAATACTTTGGTGTAGTATGTATGGCTGTGGGGGAACTCTATCAGCAGGGAATGCTGTAAAGCTTGTATGTCTTTCATATATTCCAAAGCTGTCCAGCAGCCCAGATTGGAGTCTTCGCTGGGCCGATTCTGGCCCCCAGGCCTTCAGTTATCAATATAGCTTACCAGTTGCACTAAGGAAATGCTCTATATTAACCAGCTTAAATGGAACATCTTAAATCTGGTGTCCATTAACATACACAGTGCCAATTAAATACACAAACGAAAAAATAACCTAAAATTATTAGTCAGTTATAGATGCAGTAATTGCAGAAAACCGTTCGATGATTAGAGAGGCCTGCAGTTTGGAACAGCTACACAGGTTATAGCAGACTCTGCATGTGTGCAGCAGCTCACCGCTGTGAATGCGCAGGTGCTCCTTCAGGTGGTGTTTGTATTTGAAGGCCTTGGAACACTCGGTACACTTGAACTTGCGGGTTCCACCCGTTCCTACCGATCCTCCTGTCGACTGTGAAACGTGACGCTGAGACAGGAAAGAAGTATGTCTCTATTATTTTTCTGTGTCGTTCAGTTCTTTTAATATCAGATACATATTTCATAGGAATTCTGTGTGAAAGCTTTGACATTTTTAAAAACAGTAAATGTATGCATTTTCTTCTGTAGCTCGAAGGTTTGAAAGGAGCATTGGGGACGTGTTTTTGCTTACATAACAGACTGAATCTCATGGATAATAAATCAAAGTGCACAAAATTATAGTAACAAAAAAAATATCAGTGAATTAAAGCTGAACAACATGACAAAATGTTCATCCTAGTGATCCTGAGGTAGAGATTTGAGTCTGGGTAACAGTTTCACATATCAGACCTGATTTCACTCTTAGTTTGGCACATTGCGTCTTCGGTAAAGTTCTCATGCTCAGAGGTGTTACCTGCTCTCTGGAGCCCCTGTGGTGGCTCATGTGCCTCTCCAGCTGCGAGCGATACGTAAAGGTGTAGCTGCAGTGCGAGCAGCTGTAGTTATCCTCGCTGGTCTCGTGGCGATACTTGATGTGTTCCTTCAGCGAGGCGTTGCGTTTGTAGCCCCGGGAGCAGTAGGGGCAAGTGTGCAACTGGGAGAAAGAATCAGGTGTTCCTGTGGTGGAAGCAAAAGGGACAGGTGGATCATAGATGATGCTTAATTCTTTCTTCTTAAACTTCATTTGAAGAGCATGTCAGATAGTCAAACAGCTGCTCCTCCTCCTACACGTTTCTGATGTTCGTTAGCTCGTTTCCTTAACTTTGCTCTCCAGCATCCACAACCACTCCAGCCAGCTGGATAGAGGGAAAAAAGTGGCATTCCTGTGCATCTGTCTCTGGTTTTCCCAAACATTTTTTGTGTCAAGTCCAACACATAATCTTAATGTAATAATTTATTTTGGATGTAAACAACATAGCATCCCCACTCTCTATATGAAGGCCTGTCTTCACTCTTTACATGTAATCTTGTTTGGACTGACCTTCATAAAACCTCTCTGGACTGTATAAGTTTTACTATTGTCTTTGCCCTTAAATCTTCCTGAAAGCTATAACAAGCCAGCTACTTTTATTATTTCAGCATTTATGTCTTTCTTATGCTCCAGAACATTCAGTGCTTCTTCCAAGTAAGTAATGTTCTTTGACCTGTGTTACCTCAGGTTTATCCTCAACTTTACCAGCTGATAGTGGAGCACTTAATACTTGAGTGTAGTGGCTATACTTTGAAAGCTTTGGAGTTGGAGGTGTTTCTACTGTAAATGGCAGATTTGTGTGACAATATCTCACTTTTCCGATTTTATTTTTCATTTTAACCTCAGAGGTCCCATATCAAGAAAATGTGTTCTGAGATTTTCAGAAAACTGTAAGTGTGAAATAAAAGCTCTGAAAATACAGCCGTTTGTTATCTACCCCAACATCTAGATTACCTGCCAGCTTTTCAAGCAAGTAAGGATCTCCTGCAACTGAAACGCTGGCTCTGGATAACTATTAGTCCAGCTAGTTTACAGATTCTCACAGTCCCACTCATTTACTCCTCGCTTCTGAGGTGAGTGCTAAGCAGAGTATAGCATGCTGCAAACTCAAGAATGCTGAGCAGGAAGAAGTTGAAAATGTGTGATGCTTGACATCAAAGAATTTGAAATTGTAACACAATTTGTTGGTAAAGTACAGAATTCATCAACAGTAACGCCTGAACACCTTCATGGCATTCAGTATAACATGTAATGTTGGCGTGTTACCGTTTTCATCGGCTCCTCCTGTCTCTGTCGGACTCTGCTCGTCCTCGGGGGCTTCAGGATAGATGATGGCTGTGTCTCCCTGCTGGAGAATCTCCTCCACTAGAGCATCCTTCACCACCTCCTCTTCTTCTTCCGATGCACACTCCTCCTTCACTAAAAACACAAATGCACAAAGGTTAGTGTTGATGTACACAAAGAACACAATTATCCACTACAGATAGCACTGCAGATACAAACAGACTGAATGACTTTGAGTTTAAATCATTTTAAATTACTTATTTTCACTGTGAGGAATCCCTTCTGTGAGTTAATGTTTGAACCACCACCACTAGAGAGCGCCATATAACTTGTAAATGATTTGATAACAGGATCATCTCTTGAGCTATCCCGTTTCTGTAAGGTGTGCGCTTTATATTCTCAAAAACATTTGTTGGGCATTTCTAAAAATGGCATAGCTGCAGAAAAATTATTCCTTAAGATACCCGGACTGGTTCTGCTAACAATGTTCAGAGCTCCCCAAAATCAGAAGATTCTGAATTTGGGAAGTTTTTGCTACAATCTTGTGGAAAACTGTGGACACCCCATATATTCGGCAGCTTGTAGAATCAGTTTTAACAGCAGTAACTTGAAGTGATCATTTATTGTATGATTTTATCAGTCTCTCACGTCACTGTGGAGGAATTTGGGCCCACTCTTCTTTACAACATTCCTTCAGTTCATTGAGCTTTGCGGGCATTTGTTTATGCACAGGTCTCATAAGTTCCTGCTACATCCTTTGGGTTGAGTTTTGGACTTCAGACAATTGCAGTCCCTTGATTCTTTTCTTTTTCAGCCACTATGATGTAGTGTGCATAGGATCATCCTGTTGCATGACCCAGTTTCAACAAAGCTTTAGCTGTTGGACAGATGGCCTCACATTTGGCTCTAGAATACTTTGGTATACAGGGTTGACTCAATGACTGCTGGTGCCTAAGTCCTGTGACTGTAAAACCACCCTAAATCATCACCCCTCCACCACTGTATTTGACAGTTGGTATGAGATGTTTGAGCTGATATGCTGTGTTTCATTTTCATCAATGTGGCACTGTACATTCAGGCCAAATATCTCCATCTTGGGCTTGTATATCCAAAGGACATTGTTCCAGGAGTGGTCTGTTCACATGCAACTTTGCAAACGTAAACCCTGCTGCTATGCTCTTTTCATAGAGAAGGGGATGGTTTTCTCTTGGCAAACCTCCAAAAAAGCTATACACATTCATTTTTCTCTAACTGTACAGTCAAGAACTTTGCAGACCTCAGTTAGCACAGTTAATGTTAAAGTCTGAGACGTAGCTCTTGGGCTTTTTGCTGTTTATTTGCATCTTGACATTGGCATGCATTTGCTTCAGACCACCAAACTGCTAAAACATCTGCTTTATATTGGCAGTCACACTTGCTGATGATCCGTTAATCAACAGCATTTGATTAGAAACACTTGCTAGCTTCGTACCCTCCTAATTAATATGGAACAGTAAGGATATAATTAAAAAGTTTTGACATGACTGTGCAGTCCAGTGAAAAACTGTGCCACGCAACTGTAATGCTGACCAGACATACTGTATGAACCTCTGTAAATGTTATCATATTTAAATATTAGAAATATAAACCAAAAGCGCTTGAAGTAATTAGAATTAACACTCTATTACAAAGTCCCAGCACATACCATTTGCTAAGATTAAATAAAATCATAGCTTATTCTACTGAACTTTTTAAAATTAATTTGTAGCCAAAGGATTGGTGCTGCGGCGGCAGTGATGCAGACGCTGTACCGGTCTGTTGTGGTGAAGCGAGAGCTGGTCGATCTACGTCCCCACCCTCACCTCACCTAAAGAACGAGATCGCGGATACAAGCGGCAGAAATGGGCTTCCTCTGAAGGGTGGCTGGCCTCTCCCTTAGAGATAGGGTGAGAAGTTCAGCCATCCGGGAG
>VVHJ01027668.1:0-14330 GCA_015107715.1 Tylochromis polylepis
TTTTTAAATAAATTGCTAAGCAGATAAGCTACTCAAAAACACCACTGTGTTTGAGCATGAACAGGAAGTGATACTCTACTGCAGAGAGAGCGAACACCAAGTGACAGCACCACCAGCAGGATGACAGGTTTGAATAGAGTTGGAGCCAGCAAGCGTCTTGTTGGATGGAGGCAGTGTCAAAAACGTGTGATATAACAAGACCGTGTTGCTTGTGCTGTTGTTGGTCCATCAGTCAGATGGAAGAGCAAAGTTTGAACATACAAAGTTCTGTAGTGAAACCGAGTGTCCACTGCAGAAGCAGTCTGTGCTTATCATGTTTTATTTTCCATCTTTGATTTTTTTTTTTCTTTCTCCATTTCCTCGAGATCTCTGCTGTCACTCCTTTCCCTGTTCCAGCCTGTTTACTAATCAATCAGCATTCAAACAATGCACAGTGTCATCTATGTCGAGCAATGTGAAGTTGAGATTTCAGAGGACTACACAGGGGTAGCGCTGCTTGAAAAGCACTCTCCTTATATCTTCACTTAGGAACAAAAATTACATTTAAGCTTGTCTTAAGAAACTGCTTTGATTTAGATCCTAGCCATACGTGCTAGTTATGATGTCAAACATAAAAGCAAGCCACTTCTAAACCTGCATACTGGGGAATTATTTATAAGTGTGTTCAGTGAATCTGAAAGGTTGCTCAGAGGTTCCTCGAAAAGGGGAAGGGAACTGTTTTCCAATTCTGTTGTAATGCACAACTCAAACTAGAACACAGTCAGCAGAATATTATTAACACACACACACACACACACACACACACACACACACACACACACACGCGAGGATTACCCCACCCAACAAACTGTACATATGGGAGACTGTTGCAATGAGAGTTGTAACAGTGGTCAGGGATTATCGGTAGGTTACATCATCAAACTAACAGCCTATGAGTATTTTCAGTGGAAACAGCAAGGATCTTCATACGAGTAAAATGCTTTGGAAAATATGAATAAGCCAGCTGTTGTTTTCTGAATATAGAGTTTGTCTCTCTACTTTTGTACCAATTTTGAACTTTAAACTGGAGTATTTTTAACTCCAGTATAGCAGCTTTATGAAAAGGGCCAAAGACTACTTCAGTGGTCAGCACTCACCTGAGTAATGGAGCCGCCTCGGTAGGAAATTGGGGAATCCGGATGCAGTCTGGTCCCTGGGATGCCTTTAGTGATACTACCCCCCTGAACAGCTGAAATAGACGCTGTAAGGACAGTAAGAGAAAGACTGCTGTCACTATGATCCAACATGTAAAGTCACATTAAGAGAAAAAATGTGGACTGCATTTAACTGGAAATAAACATTTGTAAAGGTTTTGGCAAGACCAGCAAAAAGAGAAAGTTTTCTACTGAGGCATCACTGAGTACAATCACTTTTGCACATACAGATTTGGGCAGTTTCTCCCAAACTTCACATTTTCCCAACATCAGTGAACTCAACTACTCACTGACTTTATATAAGACCGACAGACGCATGGACAGACAGAGACAGATTTAAAGTCTACATTCAGAAAAGTCACTCCAATTTGGTGTGTTGGAATGTAAAGCTAGTTATGATTTGACTTTGTTACTTCAGAATGTATGGCTTATAGCTTGCACTCAGTGTGGCAATAAAACAGTAGGAAAAGAGAGCACCCACCACGTCCAGCAGCACTATCATGAGATGGCCCTTGGGCTGACAGGTTATCAGCTTGGGAGGACGAGCTGCGAGGGGACAGCTGTTCCTGCTTTACTATTGGAAAACCACCTGCTATATATTAGATTACAGAGAGAAAAGAGCAAGAAATGAATAGAGACAATTTTATTATCCTTTATTTATCCAGGTAAACGTCTCACAGACTAAAATCTCATTTTAAAGACAGACATGGCTGAGAGGGACGGGGCACAATAATGAGAAAGAGTATTAATCCCCTCAGCCAGTTTTACTCACCCCCTTTCCTCTGATCCATCCAAGGCACTCCCATCGGCGTGGGGGGCATCTTCCCATGGTCCAACCCATGAGCTGGGCTGGGCAGCTGTACTGGGGTGCCCTGTAAAAGAACAAAACAAAACAAACAAACAAACAAAAAAACATTTTACATGGTCATAAGAACAATAAGTAGGATCACTGATCAAAACAATTACATGATTTCTGCTCTCAAACTATGTCCACTTAATGTTATTGGTGTGGTGCTGTACCTGTGTGATAGAGCCTCCTGGCTTGGAGGAGGAAATGAGAGGTGGAGGCTCTGGCATTGTGAGCGGTCTCACTGCTGCTAGCCTTCCGCTGTCCTGCGGCAGTGAGGGGTGGCCTGATGGCTGGAACGCTGGCAGGTGGATGAGATTATGAGACTGAGATTTGAGCAACTGATCTTTTGAAAAAAGGGTTATAAAAGGAAGTTTAGTAGACACAGATTTTCTAAAAGTTCCCACAATACAGATAAAGATTATGTAAAGAGAATGCTCACAGTTGAAGTGGAGCAGGTGCTGTTCGTGACTGCTCTTGGCCATGTCTCGTGGGGACACAGGGTAAGAGGATAGAACTGAGCGTCCCAAGTTAGAGGTCCTCGGGTCATCAGGGCCCAGTACCTGCTTCTTAGCTTCATTATGTGGAGAGAATGCTGGGGGCTTTTCTGCAACAGTGACACACAAGGAGAGTCAGGACCAGGTAACAACACACAAATGGAGATCCACTAATCCAAGAAGTTGTCCTTTGGCCATTACCAGCTCACTGCTGTCCACACCTTCATCAGTGTCGTCATAAGAATGACAAAGAACACCTCATGCCACTTCCCAGAAAGAGTGACACGCCACTGAATTAATATCCTTACTTAATACAATCACACCATCCCAGTGCTAATATTTAAAGTGAAATCCAGCTGAGGAGAAGATAAAAGGCAATGGATGAACCTACTTAATCCCTGCAGGAGGAGCAGCAACTGCTTTGCGTTGCTTTCCAGCTCTGAATGGACATAACCACACCACAGATCATTAAATCCTCACAGCCTTTTTAAAATCCCTACAAGCACTTACTTGTAACCACTACTTCCCCCACACGGTGATTAAATGCTGAAAAATATCAATAAATAGAAGTGGAATACATGTTTATATCTGTCCTTATGTTAGCTTAAATGAATGAAAAAGGACTTTGGAGTTCACAGCTGCCATGCACATGCTGGTTATAAAAGACCTCTCTTTGTGTGCACCTTTAAAAGTCCATTCAACAAGCTTACAGTAACTGCACTGAACCAGACTGTATTCCCTTCTGGGTCAATAGCAATACCAGATCATTTATCAGTTCCCTCTCCATGAGTGTTCCAGAAACACTTCAATGCCCTAAACACTAGAGTACACAGACTCAAGGTTACAGTGTGTAGCAAGGACCAACAAAGTAAAACTAGATCAAATGCAACTAGAACAGCATGTTGTGCTGCATTTTCATTAACCTCATTGTTAAAAAAAAATAATTTCATTAATCCTCTAATCTTGTTTTCATAAAACACCAAGCTGTACACCCTGCAGTGGAGTGACACTAGGGTCATGCAGAACAATGATAAAAGGGATCCAAGCTAAAAACCTAAAATTGTGGAAGAATTTCGGTGTTTGCAACTTTAGCAGGTAAATGAGTTTCTAGGCAATAAGAGTAGTTTCTGTTGTGATGGAGGTGTGCATACCATCCTTTTCGCCGGCAGAGGGGCTGCGCGGGCGAACACGTGGGCTGCTGCTGTGCAGAGCCTCCCTGTCTCTGTCTGCCTGTGGGGTATAAGGCTGCTGTTTGCCTGGCTGGCCTGGAAACTGCTGCTGCTGTTGTTGCTGCTTGACCTCCTGAGAGGACTCCCCATGAGCCATGGTGATCTGTTGCTGGTACAGTGCCAAAGCGTGGGGAGGCAGTAATGCCTTCCCACTCTGCTGACCCCCCTGCACCGAGGCTTCTTGCATCTGCACACAGGGCAACGGGAAAATAACAGAGTTACATATATGCCACACATATAACACAAGCCCACTCCTATCCAGGAGCTGACATATGGTTAGCCACATAAAATATCTGATAAGCATGACAGCTAATACGCATCTCTTATTTCTTGATAAGCTAAAGTTTCCCTAATGGCCATCACCTCATTTCTCATCATCCTCCATCTGGTTGGCTTATCTTATACGGTTATGACTTAACAATTTCACCTACTATGCTGTTATCCATGTAAGCAGAGAAACGTTATTAGGATTCACAACTGCAATGAAAGATGTGAGTGTGTGAGTACATCAGTTTTATGTAGCCAAGACACTTTCCAAGGCTGGAAAAGCCAAGATGGTCTTCACTTACAAAGGGACATAAAAGTTTTAAAGGGACACAATATGCTCATTATCAAGTCCTTATGTGTATTCTTGGATTCTACCAAAATACTGCATGAGTCATATTTAAAAATAAATAAATAAATAAAAATCTGTAATTGTTTAAAACAAGAACTGCTTTAAAGCTAGCAACTTTAAAATTAGCAACTCACAATAGGTGGTATAGCAGCTGCTCTCTGTTTCATCTGTTTCAGATCCATGGGCTTCTGTAGTTGGGATGATATGACCCCATCATGAGTGCAGTTCTGTAGGCTTAGCCGTGGAAACATCATTCTACACAGACGGACAGAAATAAGTTAGTGGGAGTAAAGAAGAGGTTGAAAAGAAGAGCATAGAAAATCACTTGTTTAGTTTTTCCACCCACTAATATAGTAGGATGTGTACTGACATAGCCTGAGACCATGGAAAAAACTAAAGATTCATATTGATGTATTACACATCTGTCAAAAAACAACCGACTCTGAATTACAGTTAAACACACAAATTGATGCACAGAACCACACATGCGCCCCCCCCACCACACCACACACACCCACCCTCCCCCATTTGTTTGCCTTGGCAGAGGGCAACATTTCCCTGAGCTCTGCCAGTACATGCAGTCTGCTGTCATGGAAAAAACTGAACAAATACCGTGCAAACACGACTAATCAGTTCTCCTACGCACTTTGACACCAATTTCTAATGGCCTCATTCACAGACACATACGACATATTTTATTTATTTTTTTATATATTTGTATTTATATGGATATATTCTATTCTATTCTATCCTATCCTATCCTATCTATTGATATATACTTCCATACAGATGGGCAAATAACCTCCTTGGCTAATAGAAAAGTGCAACCTGTGGTACACGAACACACACACACAGCTTGCCAAATATGGCTTCAATGCTGTACAGTGTAGCTAGGCAACTACTACCACTTCAAAGCCCTCACTGCTTTGTGTTCTTATGTCTGCTGTGTCAGAACAGAGATGTAAGATACCCACGAAAACTCAAAAACCAGAAGCTTTTTGACAACAAAGCTCTCAAACTGGTGTAAAGATGTAAATGGGGGAAATAAAGCAGGGAAGGGACACACTGATCAGCACTCAATCTGCCTAATACTGTGTAGGTCCCTATCATACCTCCAGAACAGCTCTGAGCCTTTGGAGCTTGGACATGGGATCTCTGTGGGTATCTTGTGACACCATGACATTGGTGATATTGGGAGTGTTTGGGTGCTGCTGTGGTATTAGGCCACTGTGCCTCACACTTTCATATGCAACAGATGTTTGATAGCATTATTGTTTGTAGAGTTTGGAGACAGGCTCAATGTCCAGAGGTATTTCTTATATTTTCGAGATGGTTTTCTGATATGTTTTTGCTTACTGTTGGAGGACATTAAGGTACAGCCATTGTTGTTGGTCTGTAACAATGTTAGGTGGGTGGTAATTAGCAGTAAAAAGTAACAACCACATAAATACCAGGGAAAAGATGTCCTGAAAAAGTTAAGGTTATGGATACAACCCTGGTTCTCTGATTAGCACTGATGGTTCTCACTATGGGCCTCCTGCATGACCTCATCAGAACCTCAAATGTCCCTATTCTTGAGAACAGCTGCAGCCCAGGAGACTGGTACTTTGAAAATCCTGAAAATGCAATGCTGTGGAAGACGCTGCCTGTGCTGCAACCAAGAGACCTTGGTAGATGACAGAGGTGTCAAGGAAATTCTTTTCCTTTGTCATCAGGTTGGGGAGCCCAAGCCAGCATGCCCGCCCCACAAGAACCATTACCCCATGGCTCTCCCAGTAGCCTATATTGCCACTTTCTGGAGCTGGAGGACATTGTCGGTTGTAACACATATTTCTTCCCACATAGTGGTATCTGGTTTAGCTGTCTTAACCTCTTCTGACTCTGCCTGGTAAGCCAGCAGAATAAAAGAGGCTTTAGCACTCATCAGTGAGGCGTGATTGGAAGTAGTCTGACTTGGAGGGGTAAGGCGGGGCCAACGAAGACTGAGGTCTAGGGTGAAGGTGGCTCACTACCAACAGCTCCACCTGTGGCATCTGGTGGAGGCCAAGGAAATCTATCCCTTTACAGTCAAATAGGGAGCTTCTCAAAATGTCACTTCAAGCAGCTCCGGGAAAACAGGCAACACATGCTTACCCGACTTTTCACCTTCAGTAATTTCTTGTCATCAAATTGAGATTTCACAACCTCAATTTGCACAATGGGCCACAGGATGTTGACCATAGCAGCTGTGTGCTTGCACATGTCCTGTATGTTGCGATCTAAGGTAGACAGCAGTGGAGGTTTAGTTGATAGTGAGGGAGTTGGAAATTATATCATAGTTAGCATCTCCTCCCAGGATAGGTCCAGTAGAAAAAAGCCCTCACATCCTCAGTCTGCCACCAGTGACGGTAGCAGTTGGTTCACAGTGTGCTTCTGCAGAAAAGTCCTTAGGTATTAGCACTTCTCCCTGTGGCAAAGCCACCTCACACAGCAAAGGGACACTGCCCTGCAGGTTAGCCTGGCGAGCGAGTCTGCAGTGGCACAGTTTGTGTCATAAAGGAATGCAATGGATACAGACTTGGGTGGAGGTCAGGGCAGCCCAAGCAGTCTACACATGCCACACAAACCGGGTGTGTATCCCAGACAGAGCTCTTGTTGCTGCAGGGAGAAAGTTTTCCCAACTTCACTCAGGTTGTTAGCCATAGCCATGCTGGTGGGCATGACAATCGGCTAAACAGCTCGGGCAGCCACCAAACTAATGTGCAGGGAAGAATACTGCTGTTCTTTGGGTAGTGTGGACTAAAAAGTAGTGCTACTTTTTTTTTTTATGCGGTATTGCTACCTAATGGGGATCCTGCTAGAGCCATTAGCTTAGTACCCAAAGGAGAGCTGCCAACAGGCTTCCGTGAGAAGGGGTTTTTGAATGACATCTCACGCTATGTCACACCCAATTATATGGGTGTCACTGAGAAAGCCTATAGCAGGTGGCGTAATAGTATTTCAGCTTCTGATGATGTCAGGCAGGAGGCATTACCCCATAGTCATGAAACAAATGCTATGAAAGAGAATACTACATTACAGAGAGATGATCAATCATATTCACTTCACAGGTCAGCAGTTTTAATGTTGTGCCTGTATAAAATACTGTTTTAATTTAAACAAATGGGAAATGACCGTTTACCATTTTCCACTATATCTATTGCTAAGAATCCTCACCTGTTCTTATCTGTGTTGTCTGTCTCCTCCACCTCATCAGCACTGCAAGTGGCACTAGAGTCACTGTCTCCATGGGAGCCAGTTTTGGCCGCATGTTCCTTCTTGGAGTTCTTGCTGGAGCTCTTGACTTCCTCCGTGCCTGCTGTGGGAGGTTTTGTGTCTGTGGCATCACTGGGTGGTGTTGGCTGCAGCTGGTCTTTGTTGGGCTCCCCTGTTTCAGTTTTTATCTCCTGTCTGATAGAATCTGCATCTTCCTTGACTGGAGATTTCTCATCCCCTGCCTGACTCGTGTCTGCGAGGTCCTCGTTCTTGTCACCAGTGTTTGAGCTGCCCTTTGCCTTGCTCAAGGCCTCCTCTTTAGCCTTGCTTTCCTCAGACGAGTGTGGTGAGGGCAGGCTCTCCGTGTCAGAGCTGTTATTGGCTCCACCTGGCAGGGACACAGGGTCGAAAGGAAACAAATTAGGGCTTGTACTATAAATGTTGCATCTCCTTCACCTTTTTTCTTCCATTTTTCTCCTTATCTCTTTCTGCTAAAGAAGATTCTTCACAGTGCCAGTCTTCTGCCTAATCAGGTTTCACTGTACAATAAGGGGGAAAACAAAACCAATTGGAATGATGGATGAAAGCCCCCAGGACTTCCGTGCTCTATTGAGGGAGTACAGTCTACGCAGTATACTTCTGTCAACAAAATACAGCAGCATTTCATGATCATTTTCCCATTTGGAGATCATGATTCTTTAAGCCAACGGGAGCTGCTCAAACATTTTTTTCTGTCAGATGAAATGATGCCACTTTATAGTTTGTGTTCAATCAAATGCAATTTAAAAAAACAAAAAGACAACTCTGGCATAAATTCTACATTTACAGCCACTAATAACTCAACGGTATCAGAGTTATTAAGTCTATGTATGCCATCTAGATTGTAGTTAGGTTGTAGTTAGTGTCCTGAACATCATTATACTGAGGTGAGAACATTCAATGCAATACAAACAACTTTGTAGATAAAATGGAAAGCTTAAAATGAAGACATAAGGATTGATCTACCTTCTCCATCCTCAGGGGCTTCTTCTTCATTGCAGCTGGCTCCTGAACCCTCCATCTCCTCCTCCTCTGCCAGATATGGGGCATTAGTTTCCTCATTCTGTGAGGCTTTGCCTCTACGACGGGCCTTTCGTTCCTTCTCCTGGGTAAAAATAAGCACACATTTAAAAAAGCCTCAACAGAAGCAATCTTACAGCATAATGTTACACAAAAAGTACAGAATTATCTTTTTTTAAAGCAATATAGAGGCTTGAAGATGTCATTTTGATTACCGATTTCATTTTATGCTGCTGCAGAATTTCATCCAGTTTCTGCCTCTTCTTGTAGTTGAAGTAGAAGTTCTTGCACTGTGACACGGTCTTTGATCCCACCATCTTGGCAATGGCGGACCAATTCCTACCATACTGGAGAAGGCCTAGAATTAACAGATGGAAAGGCAGAGGGATTAGGATAGACATACAGGGACAGACATGCGGATGTGGCCTTGATGACCTTCTATTCTCTATGCAGTTGTAAAAGATGTAAGTTGTGCAAAGTGCACTGCTTGTGACGATTGTAAATTTAATGGTCATTTTGGCTTATATACTATCAACACCATCTCTAATCTCTTCAAGTGTACAGCGTTTCCATTGTAAATCAATAGCCAGGAACATCTGTCTCTATACAGCTGTCTAAACTGCCGCACAGCCTGGGAGCTTTACCCACAGTGTAACAGGGATACTGTCACACTTTGGAAGTCTATGTTAACAAGCCGTGCTGCTGCTTGCAAAGTGCAAACAGAGAGTGAAAGAAAGAGAGAGACTGATAAAGTAAAAAGGAGAGGAGAGTGATAGCGCTAGTGGTAGGTAAACCGCCAGTCAAACCAATGACATCACTAACTCGCTCCACTGGGGTCACTGTGTGTCATACTCTAACTGACTTTGATGTGACCCACTTCCAAGAAACCCAAGTCCTTTACTCAGTCAAGCACATGATTGGGCCTTACAAAAGAGTCTAAAGGCACCCGCTGGGCCAGAGCTGTGATAGATCAACCTGTCATGAAACACACAAGAATGTAGGAACGCACACACAAAGTGTGTATATGTGCTATAGTAAGATATGCAGAGAGCATTCAGTGTATAAAGACAAGTGAATGAGAAATACAGATAGCATAGAATCTGCTCCAGTGCCCCCCTCCCAGAGTCTGCTGTTAGCTAAAAGGCAGCTCATTAACAGTGTGTTGTAAGAGGCTTAGCTTACACCACCCACTTGTTTCCTGTGCCAGTCTGACAGGTCCTGGCAACAGGACAGCCTCTCAAAAGGTTGTTGGGGGCTGGTGGGTGGGAGGGGTGTTATTAACAGGCAAAGAGCCAACACGTCTTGGGATAACCTTGGCCATGGGTTCAGAGGTCTCTGCATCTCATCACTTAATGGAGGTAGTAGGCCGACACGCAGAGCTCCGAGCCAAAGGAGAGGAAAGGACAGCTGTTTACAGCCCTGTCATTTCAACTCTCATAATAATCTGAAAGCCTGAATCTGATACCAACACTTGATTGAGTAGCTAGTGATAACACTATTACTAAGTAATATCTGCAATAAAAACTGATCTATTAGTTGTTTACAAGTTTCATTTCCTGGAAATGTTTCATAAGACTTTGTGTACAGAGATACTTATAATACTGATATTACGACACATAAAAATGCCACCTCAAATATGAAAAAGTATTTTTTTTAAACTGCACAGTAATGTTTCGCTTGCACAATAGTTGCAATTATATTAACCTTAGCACCTACAGTCCTGTGTCACACATACCTACAAATGTAATTGTTTTTAAAAGATCTCTAGCTGAAAGGGCTAGTAAAGCTATGAATCATGCAGAAAAAGTGCAAAAACCTATAATATTCACTGTCCGGCTGAGAATTTATTAATACTATTATAAAAAGAGCTGCCATAACAAGCATGGGTGATCTTCAAGTCTGAGCTTCTGGAGTCTAAAAGCGGCAGCGCACCTTGAAACTGTTAAAGTGGAAGAGGTTTTTCAGCTGAAATATTCATCGCTGCCACAAAAGGTATTGCTAGAAAATCTTCTCCCAGGAAGAAAAGACTGGTTGGCCTGACTCGCTCCATGAGGACTGAGACATGTGACCACTGATACCTAATAACCTTTTACAGTCGGTGGGTGGGTGGGGGTGGATTGCCCTACAAGTCATACACCCTCGAAACTGATAAGAGTACACACAAAAATATGTGTGTTCACACCAACAATGAAACAAACAGTGGCATAAGAATAAGCACATTTATACAAGTTAGATTAACTCTTTGCAGCATGCAGTGAAGCAAGCGCTAAAGAGTTAAACTTATTTACTGAAGGTCAAAGGTCACTTTGTGATGACCTCTAGCTATATCCAGTTTGATCCGCCACACGCAAACACACAAAGCACAATCCCAAGAAGTTCTAGTTGGCCAAGGGCCTCAGTTGCTCAGAGCAACACACATGTAGCATACATCCAATCAGCTGTAAGAATACTGAAACAGGTGGTAGCCTCACAACCAATCAGGACATCGTATTGTCTTTAGCTCCTCCCAGATAAAGTCCAATCAACACCTGGTCAGAAAGTGGTTATTCCTGTCTGTCACATGCCTGTCGCTCTGGTTGTCGTCTCGTGCCCCTGCTCTGGATAACACTAACAGACGGTCTGATCTCTTGAGGGCCAGCAGGGAAGCTCTTCAGGGCTGGGCCTTCCGGATCCAGAGCAGAGGAGATGAAAACAGCTCAGTCTCGGTGCTCTTCTTGCCAGCTGGCTCGATACTTGAGCCGGTGTCAGGTTGACATGCTCCAAACCAGCACATGCTCCTGGCCTCTCCCCTCCTTTTCCCTCTCCCTCCGTCCTCCCTGTGCTTCGGTGAGTGCTGCTCTGTTCTTCTCAGTCGCTTCTCTCCCCAATGGCGGTCGTCTGGGAAGACTTCCACAGGAAAGTGGGACTGTGGGGCGGTTCTATGTGCTCAGCCTCTCTCTCCTCATCTGATCTCTCCTCTATCTCTCTTTTTTTCCCTCCCTCCCTCTTTCCGTCGGTCTGTCCCTCCCCCTACCTCACTCTGCCAGCAGGCACCGCGGCATGCACATACACACACATGCAAGCACGCACACATACACACAACCGCATGAGTGAGTACAAACTCTCTCGCTATCTCTTGCGCTCTCTCTCTCTCTGTCTCTCTTGTTAATACTCTAGCACACAGACACAAACATACACTCGGGCAGTCCAAGAGTAAACAGAGAGCAGAGAGAGAGCGAGCAGCCTGGAGAAAGCAAGGAAACACAGAGAAAGCAGAGCCACTGAGCCAGAGAGACAATGGAGAAATGGAAAGGATACAGAAGTGGAGAGTAAGCACAGACAGAAGAGTGGGGGCAGGAGGGGTGAGAGAGGGGGTTGATGTTGATACCATGAGAAAGCATAAAGGCTTTCACATTTTTCCTGACTGACCTGCTTTTCATCTTGAATGTGACCTCTCCAGTTTATAACAACACACAGTGAGAGGAGAGAGAAAGTGAGTGGGGGAAAGAGGCGCTTGCCAAATCTTCCACAGCTCTTGCCAATCTGGGCCGTTGCCATCTTCCCAACCGAGAGACAGAACGAGAGACAGAGTTGGAGCAATAGCGGAGGAGAAAGGGAGAAAAGATAATATGGCATTCTCTACCTGCTGCTCCTTTAAATGGGTTCTTCCAGCATGCAGAGCTGGGGCTATTATCCAGCTGCCTGGCTGCCTGCACCCAAGCGAAGCCTGGCAGATTAGCACACTTACATAAATGCTGGCCAAGACTGGTACGCACTCCAGCACACACAGGCACAGCCTTTGCTACACATTACTTGCATGTGCCCATATTCACGCAGGCAGAGGGTTGGTGGGTTTAAGACAGAGTTACAAAGCCTGCTCGTCCCTTGTTTGAGGCGCCAATCTTTGAGCAGGGAAGACAAGAGTGATCCATCTCCAAGTGTGGCCATGCCATCCTCAAAGGCACTGCTGGCTGGCAATGCCATGCAGGAATGGTGAGGCCCAGCCAGGCACTATAAATGCCATTATTCAGATCTGGTTAGCTCAAGGGGATAAACACATTAGCATCGGGACACCTAAGCCTCTTTAAAACATATACATGTCAAGCACCTGCTGCGGAAAGCACCTTGACAAGCTTATTCAAAACTAAAGCGTAACTGAGGAAATGGGAGGATGGAGGTTGTGATCTTGGAATGTCTGAATTCTTGGAAAGGGAATCCCTTTTGACAGGTGTGGGGGGGTGTTGCTAGAACTGATGATAAAACGACCTCCTCCTCCTCCTCCTCCCTTGGTACTGTAGCTGGGGTTCTGTGGTTGTGGTTACATAAGCCCTTCATAGAAGCCCCGCTCCCACAGAGCTGCCAGGCTAATCCTCTTGGATGGAGTGCCCCACTAATCCTACAGCAGGAGAATGGAACTGAAGACATTAACCAGGATTACTACACAGGACCGTGTTCGAGCCAGGCTAGTGCCAGTTATCACAAAATAACCTCTTAACACACAAACCTGCACAAACACACAAATACCAATTTGCAGGAGACAGGACACAAAGCACAAAGCAGGTGCAGACTAAATGGGATTTTAATATCACACTGGAGCTTGTGATAGTTGTTTGCAAGGCACCTCATCTACTGTTCAAAAACGGGCCTGCCAGTCACACAAAGCACAATGACACATCACCTATAAATTACCACAAAGCAGCCGCCTTGTGAAACCCAGTGAATCATGTTCAGAAGACCTAGCACTATAAAGAGGTAGTTGATCAACTTTGCAAGTTATCAAAAAAGGACGCATTTATTGTGAAGAGTAAAGAAAGATCTTTACATGCAACATCACTGCCCACACACACACACCTTTTCTTGCAATATGTCAATGTGTCTTTAAAGCATAGTAAACATCACTGCAGGTAAAGAGCTCATTGAATCAGCAAATGAGGGCAATATACTGCATATTAAAAAAAAAAAAAAACTTTAAACGCATTCACAGAGAGTGCTGGTGCAAGGAAAACTGACAGAATGTCAGTGACCTTTATGAATCAGCCATAAGCTAAGTAATCTTCAGTGGGAGACAATAAACAGCCCGAGTTAATGACTGCTGCATTTGCAGGGGTTGGTTGATAAGGGGCAGACTTTACAGACTCCTTGATAAAAGACAGGCTTGCCTTGACCCAGAGACACAGGGAAACGGCTCCAAAAAGCAGCAGACTCTGTCCAGGCAGACTGACATACACATGTATAGACATAACCTAGCAGCACGTGGTGGTTGCTACCACACCAACAGGAAGTCACAGCCACATCACTTGTCTATGCTTTCAAACAGTGCTCAAAGCTGATAAGAATTCTTTGCGTTAATGAGTTTATTATAATACATAAAACCTGCAATAAAGCTACTTCACATGAGAAAAGAAAAGGTGTCTGTGTTACCTTTTTTAGCAGTTTCCATCTCTTCTTCAGTCCAGCGAGAGCTCTCATTCATTTCCAGATTGGCTGTTAAAAAAAAGAAAAGAAAAAAAAAAGAACAAAAAAGGAGAACCACCAAGTTAGAGAAGGCGAGAGAAGGCGAGAGAAGGCGGGAGGAGGGGTGGGGGTGGGGGTGGGCAGTTGTCACTATGTCAGTTAGGGAGTGACTGATGAGAAGAAAGAGAGAGAGAAATTAAAGTAGAAAAAAAGAATAAGAGG
>VVHJ01027679.1:0-13785 GCA_015107715.1 Tylochromis polylepis
CTAATGCTGTGTCCCAAAACCTAGGATGCTTCCTATGTAGGATGCTTCCTTCGCGCTCCACGTAGGAAGCGTCCTCCGAAGAGCGAGAAGTGCGGAAGTACGAGGCTGTGAAATGGGAGGCCTACCCTTCATATGTGCGTCAGCAGCTGTCTCAGCGGAGTGTAATAAACACAGCCGTCTGCTCCGTGCTCCCTAAAATATAACAGGATATATAACTGTGTAATAATTATAAATATCATACAACAGGAGTAAATCCTCGACCATCTCACACTTCTGTGTAATCAGTTTCCTGTCTGACGTTTGTACAGCATATTCAGCTGTGTGACAACTATAACTTTGATCTCAGCCAAACCGATTTACTCAGGAACAAATGAAACACTGAAACAAGCCAAACAGTAACATTTTTAGGTCATCTAAGTGACTCATATATCATGTTTAACCTGAGTAGCGAAAGACCGCGGGGGGTCTGAGGACGATGTGCCAGGAGTCCGGTGTTTCGCCGGCTCTAGTGAGCCATCTCTGAAAGCGTCAGAGCACTTTTGCAAATATGTGATGTCTTGATGACTCGAGCAGACATTTGGACATTTGACGCATTTGTCACCATGTGTGAAGCGTCCTTGGAATTGGGACAGCCTTCGTCGCGTCGCTGTGACGTCATCGGCCATCAGAAGCGTGCTACATAGGAAGCGTCCTAGGTTTTGGGAAAAGGCCAGTGCCTTCTGGTGCCCAGGTGGCTATTTCCTCATAGTCTGAGCATGTGCATGAGCGTACCTATCAGAATCAGAGGATGGCTGACGAGCCTTTGGTGTAAACTCGCAATATTTAAAGACTTGAGTAAGCTTTTCACCAGCTATACAAGTTCATTTTTTTTCTGTGGCACAGTTCAAATGTCACACCTGTATCACACAGCACTGAGTGGGGAGAAGACAAAAACAGGAGCTGAGCGACAAAGAGGGCGGGAGGGGGCATAAACCTGTGAGCACACTGTGGATGAAGGACGATGTAGACGCTGTTTAACAGAGGAAATAAACATTTCACTATGTTACAACTGTGTTTGAAAAGCTTCGGCCGCTCACGCCACGCAGACTATTTCTGGTCACAGCACCTGAAGGCAGTTTACTTCTTATTTATTACCGTAAACTCATCACGCTTTAGCGCAGGTGTGTTCGTGCCAGCCGCGACCAAGAGAATGAAACAATCTGCGGCCGAGACGAGGAAGACGACGCGTGAATCCGAGCATCTGGTCATTTTCTTTTCGTTGGTGCTTTCAGACTAAATAAGATCTTTCTGTCTCCTTCTTTGTTGAAGAGTGGGGGAGGAAAGGGCTGCGGGAAATGTAAGAGGAACTGGGCAAGCTCTTAAAAATAATCTGCCTCAATTTCATAATTAATCTGCGCTAGGTTTTCACACAATTAGCACGTTAATTAACCCAAAAGTGCCACCGCTGTGTAGGGATGTGTGCGTGTGCGTGTGTGTGGGAGCTTGGAGAGGGAAGGATGAGTTATACATCAGACAGTGGCTGGATGGAATATTAGGGTGGAGGAAAGTGGACTGGAACTGGAACGAGAACAACAAAGGTGAGGAGGTGACGGGAGAACAAGGGAGGAGGAGGAGGACAGCCGCAATAAAAGGTAATGTGGTGAAGAGCACAGAAGACTGACAGGGACAAACAGCAGGCAGGTTTGTGTCTGTGTTTGTGCGTCTTAGTCTGTGTGTTTGATAGCGAGTGGGGGCGGGGCCACACACTAGGGAGCGAAGGAAAAGTTATTCCAGCTGCGCTTATGTTTCAAGCCTGACACACACACACACACACACACAGACGCGCATCCGCGCTCTCAGTCCGACTCCGGAATCGGCCGTCAGGTCTGGCGAGGGGCCGAGGGCGTGGGCTCGTTAATCTCCATGACGACAGAGATGCTAAGGCAGCAAATTAGCAGCGAGAGGGGGGAAAAAAGTCACAGGGGAAGCTCACAAAAGAACATCCAGGAGTTAGGTTTTAGCGAAACACACACACTATATGACCTTTTCTCCCCTTTGATGATAATGGAATTAAATGAAGACGCTTAAGAGCTCGCTCACACCGATTTTTTTCCTCCATGAAAAAAGCAGCTGCACAGACAAACGCGGATTTACTGCGCAGCGTGTTCGTTTGTGTCTGCCGTCCTATCGACACCTCAAAAACATCACGAGTGAACTGTTCTGTAGTATAAAGGTGGAGCGGTTTATTTGACTTCAAGCAAGCTTTAAACTATTACATGTTTCATGTTTATGATGACTTGTTTTACACCGCACGCCTCCAAAGTTTAGCTAAAGTTGCGGCCGTTCCTAAGTCAGACTTTCCAAGTCTCCGCGGTGCAGCCAGGTGGTAAATTTGCACACAGCCCACAAGTCAAAGAGAGGTCTTCATCTCACCTGTCTGTCTCACACCTCTGTGTTCATGTGAGTGCATGCTCGTGTTTGGGAAAAGAGCACACGTTGTTTCGTGCTTCCAGAGCGCCATTAGACGAGGAGAGGAGACATTCGCACCACATCCTACACTCACGCACACGGAGAAAGAAATGCGCCTCACTCACCGATCATGTGATTGGCGACATGAATCTGGATCTCTCTTTCTGTCTCGAATGTCATTTGGCATTTAATACACTGGTAGGTCTTTTTCTATAACAGAAGAAACACAGAACACTTATCAGTACAATTACACACAGCGCAACTTAGAAACAGGCTTACATTTTAAGCACATTAACCACATGCATAACCATTTTTAAAAAGGGGGGGGGGGCAACTGCCCAGGAATGAAAGCATGATTAGCATAGTGATGGCTACCAAAGAAAAGTGAACACACAGACTGAAAAAGGGCTGCAAATAAAAGAAACTGCACTTTTCTGCACTTGCAGTCATCCCCTTAACATATGAGACATTTCAACCTCACAAATTCTTGCACTGGAAGTCCAAGTCTTTAGAGACTTTGAAAAAGGAAGAAAAGGTATGCAGCTACACAAACACAAAAAGCTGGATCGCTGCAGAGAAAGAAATTAAAAAAGGAGGGTGTGAACAGGAAAGAGATTAAGCGAAGAAGCAATGAAACAGAAGGGAAAAAAGGACAAAGGAGGGAGAAGGAGCTACAGAGAGAGGCAGAGAAACAAAGAGAGAGGGAAGCAGAGGCTCTGCTTATCCATTCATAGCACATAGTGATCACTCATGCACAAACACATACAAAATACACAAAGGCCCCACTTCCACTGTCTCTCTGCTGCTTCAGCCTGCTAGAATGACTACACAACACACACACACACACACACACACACACAGACACGCGGCAGGTCCCGGGGAGCCTGACTGTCAATATCAAGTAGAGCGAACAGCTCCCACAATGCCTCAGCACGCCCCAGCCGCAGGACCCAGTGGGGCTCAGCTGACACACACCCACGTACACATCAGCACACGTATGGAAGCTACAGACTTATACACAACCTCACGCACACATAAAGTTCAGGAGGAGTCTTTTGCAACCTTGAAAATGTCTCCATTTGTTAAATGCTCTCCGAGTTTAAATGCAACAGTGGCTTTTTGGCCTCTGGCCTGCATCACTCTCCTGGATAACAGCTTTCTATACAAGCTGTGTTTTAGTTTCCTGTATTTACCTCACTTATTCCCTGCTGCAGAACCAATCCAAGTTATCTTTATAGAAACATTGCCCTCTAACAGGTCAGCTTTCTCACCTTAGGAGCGGGCGAAACCTCGGCCTTCTTTCCTGCTGCGCTGGTTTCAGGACTGATCTCCGGATGATCCGTCTGCACGTGACTCTCCAAGTCCTCCAGGCTTTCAAACTTCACGCCGCACTCTGGACACCTCAGCCCAGCCACGGCCTTGTCTGCCTGCGTGTCTCCGGGTGTGACGGCTCCTCCCTGGCTGGGACTCTGGCCGTTTGTGCCCCTGATTTGATGTGAGCATTTGATTTGTTTTAGCTGATTTCAGTGATTATAACTGTTGCTAAACACACACATAAAAAGGAGAGGTCCAGCATTTCATTCCATCTGAAGGGTGTTTTTCACTAACCTGTGAACTTTCTGACAGGTGGAGCAGAAACCACAGAATATACCGGGCACAGAAATACGTTTTTGAAAGCGCCTTTTAAAGACATTTCAAATATTCATGTACTTTTATTGGTGTGTATTGCAGAGCGTACTTCGACGATAAATACAGCTTGATTCGGACAGACATGCATATACTGAATTACCCTGCGACGTTACAGGATTTACAGTGATTGCTGTTTGTTTGTCCCATCCTGGCTCATTCCAGGCTTCCTGCTCTTTCGTGCTGTAACAAGTGAAAGAGAGCAGCGAGCAATGCGAAGCTTCCAAACACGAGAGGCACTCATTCTTGACTTTAGTCTAGTAGGAGCAGTCATTATTCTTTCCCACAGAGGTAATCTGCTTAGTCAGATAGCGTTCAGCTGTGAAATGCTGCATATTGCGTGTGTGAATAGGGATTAAGTCATTTTTTAAGTGACATAAGCAATATTCTTTTCTGCTACCGGCGATCATAAACACGCACACGGTTCACAGCACTGCTGCCTACCTGCTCATGCATCCAGCGCAGAGGCCGTAAGGCAGGCCGTTGACATCCAGCTTCACCAGCTCGCCTTTGTTCTTGAACTCCTTCAGGCAGAAGGCGCACTTATACAGCTTATGCTGCTGCAGCTGCCCGTTAGGGGATGAAGAGGCGGAGCCGTTTCCTCCAGCCGCTCCTCCGTTCCCGCCTCCGACCGCAGCTCCTCCGAGCGCCGCGCCCGAGGAGATCTTCTGCATGTGGAAGGTGCCGTGGATTTTCAGCTCTAGCGTGGAGGTGACCGTCTGCATGCAGACAACGCAGCGGAAGCCGGTGAGGGAGTTGCGGAGGTCAGGGTGCATCTGGCAATGCTCTATAAACTCCTCTTCACTCTGCAAGGGCATCTTACAGATTCGACAGGTTCCCGTGTCCAGGCTTTTACTGTGGGTCACCTGAAGAGAGGGAACGTACACGCGAACCATTAATACAACGGTAAGAGCAAAACAACTGGCTTGGATCCAACTTTGATCAAAACGCCTTAAAGACGACACATTAGACATAAGACTGTGGTGCATTCATTTCTGCGACGCCTCTACATTAGAATAACAGCACACTGTTTTTATGATAACTGACAGAGGCTGTGTTATGTCAGACATTTGCTTGAATGTGCAAACATTTTTCCTGCAGTTTGTTGCAGCACAAATTGCCCCTCTGAGGAGTATTTAACTTTTAAGTCTAAATTCAAAGCAGCCAAAGCTGTTTCAGGATCAAAATCCAGGTACAGAAAGAGAAAAGGGCAAGGACGTCACACAAGCAGAAAGCAAAGACGCGCGTCTGCAGTGCTGTACCTGCGAGGCCAAGCGCACTGCGCTCGTTCTTTCGGGGCTTAACTACGGACTTCTCAAAAGACACAGATACAGTCAAAGCTGGAAGTACCTTGTGCTCAGTGAGGGTTAGCAGAGAGGGGAAACGTTCGCCACAAATTGGACACATGTAGTGTTTGGCGGGGCCGCGGTGCGTTTGGGCGTGCTCACGAAGCCCGTTCTCAGAGAAGAAGGTTCTGGAGCACACGTTGCACTTGTGGTTTCCTTTGATGAAGTCTGCCTTCTTCTTTCGGGAACCTTTTATACATAATTAATATGCATAATCACAAATACAATCGCAGAAATTCAGAATACAAAGGAATCCCTTCCTAGCAATAAAAGAATACGACAGACTCATTACCGGCGTCATCTTCTCCCGGCCGGATGTTGTGGTCACGCAGGCGGTGGTTCTGCAGAAGGGACTCCATGGTGTAGGCGGCGCCGCAGATATCGCAGGCGTACATGGGCTCTGAGTTATCCAGCTCCTCTTCTCCTCCGCTCGCCTCGTGGCTGTTGGCCGTATCTCCCCCCTGGCTCGACCCCCCTCCCACAACTGCGCTCTTCAACAGCATGTTCTGCAGGTCGGCTTGCTCGGCAGCTGCAACCGTCACCCTTTCCACGCTTCCTGCTCCTCCGTTGCCACTTCCTCCTCCTCCTCCTCCTCCTCCTCGCTTGGAGGTCTGCGCCAAACCGTTAGGTGTCCCATTCTGGCTCCCGCTGCTCCCGGTGCCACCTCCATTGCCGGTGATGTTGCTGCCATCGAAGATGCAGTGCTTTTCTCTCAGGTGTCTCTCCAGCAGCGAGATGGCATGGAAAGCTTTGCCACAGAAGCGGCACGTGAACTTCTTGCTGTGCGTGGTGATGTGACACTGGAGTTCCACTTCTGTTCCAAAGCTCTCCCCACAGAAGATGCACTTCCGGGGCTTGAGTCCTGTCAGTCAAAGATCAAGTTATCATGAAGTTTGATCCATCCCACGGGAACAGGAAATGTCAGACTTTGCATTCTTTTCACAAATGGTCTATTTGTTAAATAAAACGTGGCAGTGATCCCAGCACAGCGCTACAGTACCTGCACCAAGACCTCCTGGGAGGCCCGACCTTTGGCCCAGATGGTTATGCTTAACATGAAGCTGAAGATCCGTCTCCTTCCTGAAGTCCCAGGCACAAGCTGTGCAGCGAAACAGCTTCTTCTCATTGCTGTGCTTTACTGCCAAATGCACCTGGATGAGAGGCCAGTGAAACAAAGTCTTGAGCAAATAAACTTTGCATCTTTCGGGAACACATTCATGTCTGCAAAACTTCTACTTATTCTCGGCAACAATAAGCCATGTCTCATTTACCTGTATAGACACCTTGGAATCAAAGACCTCCTGACAGAGAGTACAGTGGTACAAGACAAACGTGTGCATGTCTAGCAGGTGTTTCTGCAGGTCGTCCACCGATGAGAACTGTTTATCGCAGCTCTCGCACACATACTGGGTCGACGTGGTCGTGTAGTGTACCGTCAGGTGCTGAAGCAATGCCTCCTGCGACTCAAAGTCCTCCTTGTTGCACTGGGGGCAGGACTGGCGCCTCAGCAGCATCTCCAGGTGCGACTTAAGGTGGGCCTGGAAACCCTCAAAACTGGCAAATCGCAGATCGCACTGGTTGCAGGGATAATCTCCGTTGCTCCCCATCGATGGAGTAGAGTCCCCTCCGAGTCTGTGGCGCTTCGGAGAGGAGATCTCGACGTCAGACGAGGCGGGGCTCAGGTCTGCGACTTTCGCTTGCCGTTTGTTGTTAGCCAACGGGATGTTCTTGTGGTTCTCCTTTATGTGCTTGGTGAGCTTGAGGAGTGAGCCGAAGATAGGAGAATTGGTGCAGTAAGGGCAGGAGTAAACCTGTGCGTGGATAATAACGCTTTACTTTTTTTATGATACAATGCAATATGCTGAGTCCTTATAGAGCGATAGAGAAGATGAAAAAGATATAATAAAGAAAGAGCAGGACAGAATGAGGCATAGGCCATAAGCAGAAGTCATTTCCATCACTGCAAGCTTACAGATAAAAGAAGGTGAATATATGACTTATGATCAGACGGTGAAAATTGCAACATTTTTTACTTTTAAAGCCCAGGTTTGTAAAGCGATAGACCGTAAAGCTAACAGTTTTTAGTGTCTGTAGTTCCTGCAAATTCCAACAGCAGCACCTCGGCTCAGTGTTCAGTTTTCCGGTTCGAAAAGTAAACTGAACACAATCTTTATTGTCACTGTGCTTTAAGGACAACAAAACTGTGTGCAAACCCGTTCAGTGCAAGTAAAAAGAGCGCAATTTTAAGAGAAAAATAATAAAAAAAAAATAAATATAGTATATACAAGACAAGACAAGAAAAACTACTGTATATAAGAATGAACAAGTGAGAATAGCCAACTTAAAGTCTCAGTCCAGTCTAACATCATGACACGGGAACTTATTTCCAATCCACTTAATAACTAACGATCAACAGGCAGGCTACTTTTCTTCTGGTCACTTCTTGCTGGTTACATGTGAGCGATTGCTTTTCGAGTGTAACTGGACTTTTCCTCACCTCCATGAAGGACTGAGATCCAGCCTGTAGCACAGGAGACTCCAGTTTGGCCACTGCTCCGCCTGATGCACTCCCACCACCTGTTGCGGAGGTGCAGTGCGTCTGCTGAATGTGCTCGGTCAGCGAAGACTCTGTCAGGAAACCCATCGAGCACTGGTTGCAGAAGAAGGCATGGTTCCCTTCTAGGGTGGAGAAGTTCACTTTAATCGTTGCAACAACAACAGTCAGGAGAAATGATGACACCGTACTTAAAGTTGCGTTCAACAAATTGAATACGACGCAACCTATGACCAGTTCTGCTCACGGGTTTAAACACACCTAATGTGGTGGATCCTGCCATAATCCCACCAGGCAGGCAGTGGGAAACCCTGATGTGCTCTTGCAGAGAGTTGATGTCCCCGAACATGTCGGGACAGTAGTTGCAGTGGAACGCCGTGACGTTGGTGAACTGCAGCAGAGGAAAAGCAGCCGCAGCCGCCGCCGCCGCCGCCGCGCCCGCCGTTCCTCCGCTCGCACGGTGAGCTTTGCGCACGTGTTCGTTGAGGTTGTAGAGTGTGGGCAGAGTTTCCAAGCAGAGCTGACACGTGTGGCTCTGTTGTGGCTTATCTGCATGGATGGTCTTCAAATGGATCTCCAGCACTGCCAGACTATGGAAGTCTCTCTTTGAGCAGTAAGGGCAAGAGTACGTCACTTTGCCCCAGGCTCCTCCCACGCCTGCGCAGACAGAAAGGGTACTTTAGAAACACGCAAAGGCACTTCAAACTAACGAGTGGCGACTATCAAATCACACGATCAGCTGCCCTGGTTACTTTGTAGGTAAGTGGCTAACACACCTCCACCTTGATGGCTCAGGTTTATCCCCATGTCCTCGCCGGTATCGGCGCCTCTTCTGCGGCCACGTTCGCCGCCCTGGCTGTGCTTTAGTGTCGAGTCGGGCGTGGAGCCTCTCTCCAGACTGGCGCTGGAGTCCGGAGTGGCCGAGCTCATCGAGGCGACGCTGCCGAGTGCTGGGTCGGGACTGGCGGCACTGTGATTAGACGAATCGGGCTGACGATGGCTGTCTAGATGGCAGTAGACATCCTCAACAGAGGGGAACTGTTCTGAGCAGACGGGGCATCTGTGGATACAGAAAAAGAGCAGTCAAAGGTATTTATAGTTATAAAAGTGGTGATTGGAGCAGTTTAAAAGGTAACGCTCTGCAGTACTTGTGTTTGCGGTTGGCATGCTGCGTTTCAATATGCGTGAGGAGCGAAGCCTCGTCAAGAAAGATCTCAGGACAGTGGATGCACTGCAAGTCGGCTCGGTCCGACAGCTGGGGGTGTCTGGTCAGGACGTGTTTCTCCAGCTCGTCGGTCTGACTGAACGTCTCCTCGCAGTAATCGCACATGTACAGGTCCTGCTCCAGGTCGCCGTCTCCTCCCGCTCCCTTCTTTCCTCCATCTCTCTCGCTCCTCAGCGCGAGATGCTCCCTGTTCTTACGGTGAGCCTGCCGGAGTCACAAACATTCAGACCCGAGCACGCATGTACCAGAAAGACATTTTGCCAAAAGCTTCTGACAATGAGCCAAGGCCTCAACTCACATTCAGTCGTGCTCGAAATATTACCAGTTGTGTCACTTTGGTACATTCGCTCTGAAGTAGCCACGAGGGTAACGGGCACCCGTGCCTATTAATCTCATTGGTAGTACAAAAGGGAATAGTAGCACTTACCTGCATGTGGCTCTGCAGCGACGAGGTGGAGGAAAATCCACGCTTACACACACTGCACTTAAACGGCTTGCTGGAGCTGGACGGGTCATTTTAAAAGAAGAGAAACCGAGTAGAAGTCAACACCGATTCTGTACGGCTTATTATGCTAATGCGTTCAGAAGCAGTTACCTGTGCGTCTTCAGATGGATCTTCAGGTGATCAGAGCGAGAGAAAGCAGCCTCACACTCCTGACAACTGTACTTCTTATCTCCTAAATCATTTGAAAGTTGGATCAAAGACAAACACACTTCAGAGAAGCCTTCCTATCTACTTCACTGAATAGCAACTTTAAAAATGTCCCCGTAGTCGTGGAAGGTTCTCAGACGATCCGGACATGCAGTAACTGAAAACAGTGCTAATGATATTCCAGCAGAACTGGAACGCCGCACGATGGCAAGCTCAGCAAACTCGGACAGATGTTTGGATGTACCTGTGTGGAGCTTGACGTGGCGGTCTCTGCTCCTCTTGTGTTTAAAGAGGCGGCTGCAGAAGGTGCACTTGAAAGGCAGCTTGTCGCTGTGGATCTGCTCGTGTCGCTTCAAGTAGCTCAGGCGGCTGAGGAGACGGAGGGATGAATGACCGGTGATAACATTTATTATCTGTTCTTTCGGCAGCGACTTAACAAAAGCAAGCACCCGTATCAAAATAACTAGAGATCGAGATTTCAGATCGACGTGACCGCTTGACATTACATCTGTGAACCACTTTTAAAAACAAAACATTCGCTCGACAGCAAAACGGGATGATAGCGAGGACGGCTACACAGAGCGGGTAATATAGAGGATAATGATGATGACTCTATGGTGCGCGTGTGACAGCTGTTCTTAAAATGGTTCTTGACTCAGTCCCTCGAGAGGTTAGTGAGAAATGTATTCACCTCATTCCCTTTACTGTTTGCCTTAGTCGTCCATGTTACCATGGCGATACTGAGAATACAGTTTGTTGGCGTGCACGCTGATTTTCATAAGCAGAGTACGAGGATGCGTCTGAACATCTAAACAGAACCTCGCCGTTATTGTTTCACGCTACCACCTGCAGATATTTCGGAAGCCGAGAAAATCTGAATTTGGTACCTGAAGGACTTGTCGCAGAACTGGCACGGGTATGGCAGGCCCGCGCCTCCTTCCTCCTCGCCGCCAGTGGCCATGCCGAGGTCACAGCAGCCATCGGGTATCTGCGAAGGCGATGCCACGTCCTTACTGGAGGGCGAGGAAGGCACCCAGGATAAACCTGCTGGGTCATCATCGCCGTCTGAATGAGGGGGAGGCAGAACGTTCGCAAGATGTTTTCTCATTACAAGAAGTAACTGCTTCTCGGTTTGTTTGTTTTTTATCACAGCTGCAGATTGGCGCGTAAAAACGCAGGTGAGCACCGTCAGAAATAGTGGGGGTAAAACAGAGAGCGAACTTTCATGTTTCTTGGAAGGCAAAAGGTGGGAGGAAGAGTCTGTGGAAGTTAGAAAAGATGTCTTGGTTAAAGGCGCGCGCACACACACACACACACACACACACACACAGAAGAAAAAATGAGGATGGCAGAGATGGAATGAAACTGAAGATGGTGAGAGAACGAGAGACACTCAGGCAGCAGCAACATCTAAATAGAAAGCTCCAAGAACTATGTATCCCCACAGGAGCGCAGAAATAAGGACAGAGTGTATTTTCTCTCCCTTCATTCTCCCTCCTTCCATCCCTCTCCTCACCTCCCTCCTCCCCCGTCCCTCTGTCCGTCCCCGAGGACCATAGATCCGCCTCATCATATTTTCATTAGGGCCTTGGCAGATTGAAACGTCGGAAAAGCGATTAGACGATGTGGAGAGCAGAGCAGAAAGATGGCGATATTCACTCCCTTTATCTGTCATCCATAGGAGATTATGCATTGCTCTTTTCCTTTTTTCTCCCTCCTGTGTAGTCTGGCACAGAGGCGACAAAAAGGCCACGACTCCTTTAATAGACACTTCAGAATGGATCTGAGGCGACAAAAGAGAGGGCCGAATAATGCTTGATATTGTTCCGTTCCTCTTTGTGCGCTCTGCGAAGAAGCACAGCGTGGCTATTTAGCATTTGCCTGAAAAATGTAAAGGAGCAAGGAGATCAAGAGAGGAAAGGAGAGGTTGCTTCCCTTTGCTTTAATCTGATAGCTTTATCAACGAGGCCAGCAACCAATCACAGGGAGAGAAAAAAACGGAAACTAGAGCGAAGGACAGAGAGAGAAGAAAAAGTCCGATCTGATTTGTGCCAAAATTCACTACGAGCACAATATTTCTGCAATGCAAACACTCCAACACATTGTGTGCACTGCTGAGGTTTCTCTTGATAATTTTAGAGATCTCTCCAAAGCGCACACCGGTTTACCTCAACCGAATCCAACCACAAATCGCGCACGTCTTCTGTGCGCGTGAGACGCCTCTGCTGTGGATTACGCCTCACCGAGAGGGAGTGGAAAACAGATTCTTGTGATGAATCGATCGTAGGGAAAATGTAGGCACGGCGATGAGCAAAGAGAAATCTGCAGGGGGGTCTGAGCTTGGAAAAAACCAAACTGTAAACGCACTGAATTATAAATTTGACTGGAAGCGTGAAAGACATTTTTTTAAATAGGTTTAAGAAAACAGTATAAGGAATAGGGAGATATCAACAGGATGTCTAATAGAGAGTGAAAGAGAGCGACAGAGATTAATCTGTGTTTGGGAGAAACAATACCAAAAGAAATAATAATCTGATTAAAATGAGGAGAAAAATGTGCAAAGATGGAAATACGGGAATTTGTGAGTCAAACTTTCAGATAAACAGAAACATGCAACGCTGAATACTGAGTATAAATTATCAGAATAATTTAGCGTCGTTTAAATCTCAAACTTTCGAAGGAGGAGGTTTTTTTCCTCCTCGAAATACTGGAAACGCTAACGTGAGTCATCAGACTGCACGAGCGTTGTAGCCTTCGTTGGCGCTGATATATCAGCACGCCTTTCTTCACCTGATAAAAACACCAGATGAACATCTAAGATCCCCGGAATGAGACGGACCCTCATCAAGCAGCAATCCAGTGCGTGACTTACTCAGTGTGGGAGATTCATGATCGAGCCAGCGGCACGGTTCAGCTTGTCCAAATGGACCAGAACCTGCATGATGGACTGAGTGCAACTCACTGGGCTCAGTCTCACCGGTGGCAACATGAGGCCAGCCTGGGGTGGCTGACAGTGCAACTGGGACTGTTCGCATCTGCTGCTCGTAATGAGATACGCAGTAGCTTTGAAACGATTTCTGCATTCTTAAAGGTCGTTTCCTATTTTGTCTGACTCTTTCACTTTTTCACTGACACACATCCAGCAAGTCATGCAGAGCAAAGTGGAGGTACATATCATACTCTAACGTCATTAAAAAACCGACAAGAAAAGTGCCACTTCTTTATACGTCATTGAAGTTCAACCTCCACGGACACAAAGCGCTGCTCTCGCTGCAAGCAACATCACAAAGAGCTGTATTTAAGGCCAGCCCACAAAAAATACTTGTACCATGCACATAAAGTACAGTACATCTATAGGTATTTATTGTGGCCTGAGAAAGCTCACTGATGCTCCCTCCTTCCCTTGACTTTGTCAAACAAGACTCAGGTGAAAATAAGCAAAAGGAGTGAGCGTGCGCGCGACCCTCAGCTTAAAGACATGTGAGAAAAGTGGAGGTAAATGACCCCCAGCTGCCGTTTCAAAAAAGAAAGTCTGTCTGGACACACGTCGGTCATTAAAGGCCTGCACGAGGCAGTCGGCGGTAATGCTTCTGAGGTGGGAAAGTGGGCTGAACAGAGACAGAAGGGGCAGATTGCACCACGGAGATTTAGTTAGAGCAAGAGGGTGAAATCGCTTTTTTGGGGGGGGTTGGGGGGGTGTTGAGAAAGAAGGGGAGGAGAGATTAGCGTCATTAAAGAGCCCTAATCCTCTGACTAGCGTGGCTGGCGCTAAAATGGAGGATCACACGGCTTTTTAACGGCGCCTTTGTCAGTCGGCCACGAGGGGACCTGGCAAGACGAGGCCGCGTGGCAAACTGGGAGAAACGGGAGGACG
>VVHJ01027681.1:6608-18330 GCA_015107715.1 Tylochromis polylepis
TGGGTTTAAAAGGGGGGGGGGGGGGGGTTACTTCATATCAGGGCATATCGCCATGGAAACTCATGCTGCGCTGCAGCAGGTTATATTAGATTAGAGATCATCAGGTACAAACTCATCACCTGCTCTCTCATTAGCTCTCTGGAAAATAGCATCAGTGTTCCTGGAAAAACCGACAGACCTCTGTGCATAAACAGTAATACACCTTATGTTGCGCCGACCTGCTGCGCTCTGTCTGTGAAACAGAATTTTATCAGCCACTCAGGGTTTTTATGTGTATTGTATATGCGCCCTCATAGTGCATTTCTATGATTGTGTGAATGTTTGTCACACGCAGCGATATGCACGAGTGCTCCCTGGTCGGCACGTTTGCACTGAGCTTTGTTCGACGCAGCAGGAAACCATTACTGCATGGTGCTAGCCATAGAAAACAATGGGTTTCACAGTGCAGCGGTGCTGCTGTTGTGTTCCATGTGAAGGGCTCTTAAAGTTTTTAAAGACTGTTTCAAGTCTATCTATACTTTCCTAGCTTAAACAGCTGGGAGTCCTTTTTATGCTATCTTGGAGCCTCTTTTATTTTCACTTCCACTCATTGGTGGGTTTAGGCCCTAAAATTACTTAGTGCTAGGAAGGACGATCATGATCTGGGTTAAAAACCGACCCTTCACAATAGTAATCATGCTCACTGATATAAGTTGGGAGTGACCAGTCATCCTTTTTCATAACTCGGTGCATCAGGACACAAACACCAAATGAGTCATGCCTGCAGTTTTGACAAAATGGCACCAACAGCCTGGGGATGAGAATGGGCTGTAATGGTACAAACTACAGATATATTTATTATGGAACATGAGGAAGTTCTAACCTCATACAGAGTTTCATAAACCTCCTATCTGTACTGCAGATTAGGAAACAGCGTGTTCCTGCACAGCAAGCAGTTCAGCTCCACTGAGACTGACCTTTTATTCAAACCATCCACAAAAAGTTATTTCCAGTATACCATAGAGTGCTGCTTTGGTGTGCACCACAAGAGTGAGGCACATCAAACACTATGTAAAGATTTGCAGAAGTAAATTCACATTTGCGCAACTTAAAATATTTCAGCTTTATTGAATTCACTTCACACCAAACCAAAAAAACTCATCAGCAGTGATTCTCCCATAGATTGGGGATTCTCTGCTGACATTGCCGACAGTCAGAAATGGAGGAGGAGATTATTGATGCTATTTGAGACAGCTGAAGCAGAAAAGTGAGTGAAATCGTAGGACTCCATGGTAAGTTCTAAAAATATGCTCGTCCCACTGATTGTTCAGTGGGACGAGCACGATGGTATTCATGCGAGAAACACATTGTTTCAGGGATACTTAATGGAACTGAGTTCATTTTAATGAAATTTGCCTTGCATGGGCTGTTCTTGCCACTGCAAATATCTGCAATGAAATACATCCACCAGCATCGCTGTCATTTAATATCTCACCTTTTAGAAATGGCGTCATGCTTCCCAGTTCTTCTCTAAGCCGCGTTAATCTTTTATAAACTAATCTAACAGCTGCGTTTGCAGCCTCACAATCCTCTGGCTAATTAACTGTAACAGGCCATTTTATATTTTTTAAAAACTCAAAGTACTGAAGGAAAAAGGTACATTTAGTGCGTGCATGCACGTTTCCTCCCGTTAGACACTGTTTACATCGTTCTTTCTGCACTGAAGAGGATTCAGCATAGCGATAACAGCAAACTTTATATCACTTTAATAAAGTCCAAAGGTCGCTTGGTTAATGCCATGATCCCAGGTTTTTGTGGGTTATTATTAGAGATTTTGTGATTATTTTATTGTAGTTTCCCATTTAATTTTGGTACTCATTTGTCTCCCGTGTCGTGCTTTCGGTTTTGCTTCCCCTGTGTTATTCTTACTGGTTTCAGCTGTAAAAGATCATTTTTGTGAGTGTTTTTATAAATCCAGTTCATAAGAGACTAACATGCTGCTCTAAAACTAACTAAAGGATACCATAAGGTTGAGTTAACTCATTACTGTTTGACTGGAATAGTTGCATTGTTTTCATTTACATGTTTTAGGGTCTGCAGGGTGTTAATCTGGGGTATTTCTGAGCCAACCTTGTGATGTGGCGCCTCTCTGAGACTCACTCACTCTCCATTTCAGTGCCACAACAAACACTGCTGTTTGCTTAACAAAGTATATATAGAAGCAGGAAGTTTTTTTTCTTTAGGTCTGCTTATTATCAGAAAGTAGGAGGGCTGGAACAAAGAGAGCCACCAGCTTCAAAACTTCCCACTCAAAGCTGGGCAGCGATTTATCCCCAGCCCACAGGGGAGTCTGTTTTAGACTGTTAGCTTGTTTTTTTTATTTTTTTATTTTTATAGGGTCTACTATGAAATGCAGTTTAGCAGCTATTAAAATATGTAAGTTATGTTCTCAGCAGTTTCATAACCACCTCAAGCGCCAACTATTTTACTCAGAAATGTGCTCATTCTTCACATCACTTTTAACCTCTGCCCTGGTGTTCTGATGCCGGTTGACTCTGTATTTGGCCGGCTAAACAAAACTGCCTACATGTTTGAGCAGATATGGAAGCAGCCTTTGTTTGGCTAATAGGTTAGTGACTGTAGTCAAGAGGAGAACAGCTACCACTGATAAGGGCCTGGCTCAGCTGAAAGTGATGTTTTCTTCCTTGATAAAACAATAGTGTTAAAGAGAACTGGTTATTTAGATTCACCTTAATCTAAGACATTTGCACCCTAATCTCGGTGATCGTTACACCACCGAGATAAATATAGCTGACTCAGACACATTTACCCTCTCAAGGTTTGTGACTCATCAGTCCATCCATCCTATCCTTCATCTGCACTAACGCACACACAAACAATGTCATTTTGTCTTATCAGCAAGTGTCTCTTCTAATTGCCTCTCAGACCCTGTGGAGCAAATTAAAAAGTTGGTCACATTTTGCTTACTTGCTTTTCTCTTTGTTTCACATTGCTGCTCACCATTACTGTAGATAGAGGAGCATTACAGTGAAAAATAAGGTGCACACCATGCCCCTCTAGACTTCGAGGTAGAAACAGCGGAGTCGAAGAGTCTGGGTGTTTGTGTGTGAGTTTCTGTGATTGCACTCTCTCACCTCTCATTTGCTGTGAATGGGGTGACGTCATGTTTTGCAGAACTGAAATCTGGATGAGTTGCTTTGCTTAAAGTAAAGAGTTAAGAAAAGATTAACTCTTAAAGCGTTACACCAGCCAGTCAGTATAGTTTAGCAGCTAGCTATCAAATCAATTTATGCCACGTTATGAAACTGTAAAGTGAAAATGGTTGAGCAGGTGGATCATGTGGTCCTATCCTCTCTTTTTATTCCTTACTAGTAGCACAAAGTCCTCTTCGCAGGGTTTGTCTGGTCAGTGGATTTCTCTTTCTAATATTGTGCGGTCTTTACCTTACACCTTAAAGCACCTTTAGACGAATGTTGTGAACTGTCAGTAAAATTTAACTGAATGCAACAAAGTTAATAACAGCCAGCTAGCTTACCTGATGCTAATCTTTTATGAAAACTCCACCAGGTTGTTTTCCCGAGGTTGCAAAGATAGTTTGCCAGATTTCACTTGCGTAAGTCAAACATCAAGGGCTGAATTAACACTTACAAGTGATGTTGCTGTGAATTTCAAGCAGGAGAGTGGGGGAAAAAAAGGGGTCCTGTGGGAAGACATTTAACTTTTCATATTTCATTTTCTTACATTCAGGCAATACTTTGGATATTTGAGTTTGGATTAAAATTGTGAAATCTTTGTTTTCTGCGTTATAAGACTGTTGACCAGGATGCTGTAATTCTTGTCGAATGTGTGAGCTTTGTGTCTTGATTCAGTTTGGATTTGTTTCCACTTGCCGTTTAGTCAAGTTTAAGCAAAAACTGCTTAGTAAAGATTAACAGAACTTTTTTTGATCCTGGCAAAACATTAAACCTGCACATTAAAAAAATGATACTACAGCATCCCGCTGTTAAAAAATGGGATGTCATATGAAGAGTTTAGCGTGTCCATTTCCAACTCCATATTTTTAATACTCATTTCTACTAGAGCAGCTTTGCATTATTCACTGCTCAAAACAATCCTTCTTTATATTACATCTTGCCTTGGTGCAGCTCTTAGTTCATCCTGTCTGAAACAAGCTTTTTTAGCTCCTGCCCATAAAAAGGAGTACCCTTCTGATTGGTTGCCCGTCACTTTCAAACAGCAGGTGGTTGGGTGGGATGTCTGTGCACATAACGGGGATTACTGTACATAATGACCTCTGTGTTAGAAACACCAGCTATGAACATCCATCACTGGAATAGAAGATGGTAGATATTATGATTTCATTGAGTAACCACAGTACTTTTTGGGTTACTTAAACCTAATTAAACCATGAAATGTCCTTAACTGGTCTCTATTTGGATTTAAAATTTAAAATGCCACTATATTCTTGCCTTCTTCTGATTCTAGCTGACTCTGTTCCAGTTACTTCAATTTATTAATTTATTTTCTTCCATACTATAAATTATTTTTTTATTTCATTGTGATGAAAATAATTGGAAAAACAGCCTTTGAGAATCTGTAACAGTAGGAAGTAACGTGTGTAGAAATTAGATTTAAAAATGATTTGCTCCAATAAAGGCTTCTAACAAATGTCACTGAATCAAAATCTTCCCAAGTCAGTGAGGTAAACGATTTTTGCAATAGATTAAAGTAATTCTTTTTCTCAGTGTTTATTTGTCATACTTCAACAAGAAAGAAAAATTGAAAGCTTGAAGACAATAGAATTGATCAAACTAAACCATTCTATTTTAGCTCTAATATGTCATCCATGGATTCGTTTTAAAAGTTGAATTAAATCACACGATCCATAAAATACAATAACATTTTTATGTATTTATTTATTTATTTGTTTTTTTCCCCCTGCTGGACAGAAATAATAAAAAAGCATTTATTATTATTTTTTTTTAACTTGACAAATCTGATTCCTGTTAAACTGTTAAACCCCAAACAACAACCACTACAGTCTGAAATAGTGTCAAAAAGTTGTTTGAGTTCTGTGTTTATGAAGCTGCAGCAAAGAAGGCAAATGACCCACTAACCCTAATATTTCAGATAATTACAGTGTTGTAAAGGTCAAAAGGTCCAGATCATAATTATTGGTCCATTAATATTGGGTTATCGTTATTAATGTATTTTTATCTAAGATAATACAGCATTGCTGAGGGCCTTCCCATGATGCACTGAGATTTTCTTCTCCCCTCCCTTATGTTTAAGTGCCAATGGTTGTGATCGCCCTCTCTCAAGAGAGATCAAAACCATTAAATTTAGACTGCGTGCAGCCAGCATTGTTTCTACTATTGTTTCTACTATTGTTTGTGAAACAAAAAAGGTTTTGTACACACTATATTCTAACTTATTTTAATAATATAATAATAAAGTACATAATTTCCTTAGGGACTAATAAAGTATTCTGATTCAGATAATATCAATACTTAGCAAATATTCTGTGGTATTTTACGTTTACCTCCCGAGTCACCTCATAAAATCTCTCTGCCTTTTATCTGTAGCCAGATAGATAGATGATAGCCAGATAGCAAGGTGATTCTGTACTGGATCCTCCCCAGAGTCTTTAGCTGTCTGGGAAGGCTGTCAGCACGCTGTTTACCTCAGCTGTCAATATGTTGGGTGTCCACGTCTATTCCTCTGGAGGAGGCTGTTAATGAGTCAGTAAAGCTCACTTCTTTCCAATGGCAGCAATACTAAGGTGTGTTGTTGAGGATTTCCTGAACTTTTCTGTCGGTAAGATTCTGTTAGCTGCTGTTAGCCTTTGTTAGCTGCTTTTAGCTGGCATTAGAGCCCTGACCCAGATCAGGAGATGAGGCTTGAGGTGAGGAGTTAAAGGATGACATTTTATTATGATGCTGGTTGCATTGTCTCGTTCCATCACACTTTTGCTTCTTCAGTGAAGGGGATCTCTGCTCAGATGATAAAATATAGAATCTGAAGGTGCAGACATGAATTTAAAGGTCCTCTGTTGTTCTCTTCTCCTTAACCTTTGGTGTACTACGAGACCGTTACAAGGCGTGACATAGTGACGTTTTGTCACGTCCCGAGGCGTCACATAACCATAACCGTCCATGTCCCTACGATACGCTCCGTATTGTGGATGGAATCCATCAGAATGACGCTCCCGGCAGTAACACACGATCCAGCCGTGTATTCCAGCCCTAACCCTTAATCCTAATGTTAACCACAACCTTAATCCTAATGTTAACCACAACCTTAATCATGTCAGATAGTGGTTTCCAAAGCGATTCATGATGAGAAAGTTTTAAAAAAAGTACATATGTAGATTGATTCCAAACAGTTCTCATGTTTTCGAACGCCTAACATAGAGACGTGTTGGGTGGCCGAAAGCGTAACATACTGACGATCTGTCAAAAGTGTCGGCGTGTTACGTTTTGGGATGAGAACGTGTTGGAAAAAACATCACTTTGCTAAATAATTGATCATAGATAAAACATTGGGTTGACTTAAGCCACTACCAATGCATTGCTAACAATGTTACTGGTTACTTGATCAAAACATCTGAGTACCACGCATTCATTTCTCATTTTTAATAGGAAGGATTTGTTTACAAAATAGGAAAAGCATGTTTCGTCCGATGTAACATTCTATCATTTTTAAGCAGCAAACACCTGGAAACCGTGGCGTGCCATCTAAAGGTTTACAAATCTTTGATCTAAGATCCAAAAATGTAAATTAAAAGATATCGTATAAAATTTACACATATTCACTGCAGTCACGGAAGTTTTGAAAATGTGTCAAGTTCCAGCTGAAAATGCTCTCCAAAGATAGGAGTTGTAAAAACTTCATGTGGTTTCTGTTTTTCTGTGCGACTGGACTTTTCATCTTCTGAGAACAGAGAAGATGACACCGAAGAGTTTGCATGGAAGCGTGCAAGCCAACACATTTCTTTCCAGCTGTGACACATGTAGTTTGTATCATTAACCCATCCCTGACACTGACAGAGTTCTGCTCAATGCACTTTTCTTTCTGTCTGAAGAGTATAATTGCAGGAACAAAAAAGAGAAGTTTCCAACTGTGACATACGCAGTCTGCATCATTAAAAGAGATTAACCGAGCCCAGACACCTCGCCATTTGAAAATTTCAATGATAGAAGGCTCTCGTTCCAAGAATACCTGTAATTGCAAGTCTTCTGCAGAGGGAAAAAATGTCTTTGAAAAAAAAAAAATCCACCTGGAGAACATTTTAAGTTTACCCTAGGAAGTCTAAGCATACTCCATGTCCATGTGAAAATTGTGATTGATCCAAAAAAATGCTCTCACTGAGATGCTGACTTGAACAAAAAATAAAATTGTGGTTTTAATGTGTGAACTGAAGCCTCAGAAAGAAAACCTAAAGGAAGCTCAAGAGAAAAACTTGAAATCGTCCTCTATGCAAGAAGATACAGTATTTCCCCATACGATGCAGAAAGAGTGCACATCAATCACGAGTCAGATGATGTGTTTTTGGTATATGAATAAGTTTATTTCAGTCATGGCTTTTAGAACTGATGCTCATGTAATTATATTCCCGTGGGAAAAGCAATGTTTTCATGCAAACGAATGGTGAAGTATAGAGTGTAAGTGGGGTGTATGGAAAGCACAGTACTGTAAAACTTGACACCAAAGTTCAACTACTGAATGCTGGTTACACAATCACTTGTTCCAAATATTTGTTTCTGGTTACAGTAAAATTATTTTAGTGAGATGTTACACATGAAGTATGATCACAGAGTTCTGTGACTCTGACTACTGTATAAAGAGTAACCTAATTTAAACTTGTTCATGTAAGAACCATTCTGATCACACTGCATCACCTCCGATGTGTTAAAACAACAAGACTTCAAACTGAATATAATTTTGGGGAACAGGAAAAAGTTGCAGCGAGGCAAATCTGGTAAGAAAAGGAGACAGCGAGCAAAGAATGTGTTAGTGTGTGACCCAAAAAAACCCCACTCCTGCGGCTTGGATGCTTCAGGCTGATGGATCAGCTCTCAACAACAGTGATGAACCTCAAACATGAAAACTGGATCAGTTTGATAAAGAAGGTGATGCTTTTCTGCAAGTTTGTGGCTCAGAAGGAACAAAGTAAAAACAGCATTCGTGCTGGAAGGGTCCACAAGGAGATATCGCTGAATGGGAAATTGGCTAGATTCAAATCAGCTACTGTTTTTTTTTTTTTTTATTATAAATGTTCAGACCTTTCAGTAACTGAGCTAAATGGGGTGAACTGGAATTCACAAATGAATAAATTGCTGTCTTATTTATAAGTAAGTAAGCAAAATGCATTTATATGGCACTTTTCAAGGCTAACTGTCACAGGTTACTAGAAGTTTAGTGACATCCAGGATCAGTGATAGCATTTGGTGTAGTCACAGCTCTCAGTCCTCATACCTTCACCCTAGGGGTTGATTCAAATCGATTTTAGTTTGAATAATGTGATATCGATTCATTAAATCCTGAATCGATTTTTAAATATAGATGTGTTTTGCCAGAAACGCTCACAAATGTATTTCAACAACCGCCAAACAGCTAAAACAACAGTTTGGCGGCTCGTGCATGTACACGCCGTCGGGTGCTGGAAGCCGACATCTCACAGATTCTGAAGCTGCAGGTGTCGTCACTCTCCGACCAAAATACAGTGACGACACCTGCAGAAAAAGAAGATCAAAACTACACTCGAATTCCCTCTTACTTTGGCAGTTTCCTTCCACCACGATAAAATCGCACTTCCTGCACAGCTCTCTCTCTCTCAGTGCACTTCGAGACGAGCAGTATCAGGTAATGTTCATATGTTGACTCATGGTTTTCTTCCGTTTTTGATCTACTGCTGAATATTTTTAAGGCGGTTATCTGCTATAAAAAGCCAGGCCAGGAAAATCTCCTTCATGTTTTTCGGCATTTTATCCTCAGTCGCTTTGACACAGAGGCATCTGCTGTGATGCTTACACCTCTGATGAAGTCTCACAAGTGTCAGCTTTGTTTTTATACATAGATATTAAAATATGGATACGTACTGATAAATGATGAGTATTAGAATATTTCTGACTGTCTGAGTCAAAATTGAATCGAATCTAATCGGGACCTTGCGACTCAGAATTGAATCAGTTATAGAAATCAGTGACGATACCCAGCCCTACTTCACCCCGCACAGAGTAATCAGCCAGGTTCTTCTTCGTGGGTGATTGAATTTGAGACAAAATATCTCTACAAAAAACAGTCATCTCACTGAATTCATATGTATAGATAACAAGCGGAAATAGCAATTACCTTGGATTGAATATAAAATGAAAAACTCAACAGTGGTGATTGGTTTAAAATGGCACACAGCATGACAATGGAGAAATAATGGCTTGAAACACAAATTGTCAAAAAAGCGATCCAACTCAGATAAAGTAAAACAAGCACAACCTAGTCACCCTTGATGCAGGTATCCTCCATCACACCTCTTTCCTTGCAATTATATGTTAATCACTGAATCGACACACCTCCCCATCTCTCCTCTGCACACCAAATCACTGTTCAAGTGTGGAAACAACAGGTGCGGTGCTCCTTGCTCGCTGTCTAAACATGGCATGAAATGGGGTGATGATGACTCTATTTGTTGCACTGCATAAGCAGGACAACATAAAATAGCGGGGCAGGATGGAAATGTTCTTTTTCTCTCATTAATTACACAATTATGCTAAGCTGCATGCCTGACTATGAACCAGATGTTGTGTAATTAACCTTAGTGTGAAGATAGCGTTCTGCTCCATTGTCTCTCACCTTCAAGAATGAAATGGAAACCAGGCAGAGATAAGGGAGGGAACTCCTGAGGTTTCTGCAGGCACACGAGCCACACCGAGCTAAGCCAAATCCAACCTGGCCAAAACGAAACTAAAACTAATTAAACATCAGGTGCAGATAGCCCTCTTTACTATTGTTTCTGTAACCTTTAGCTCAAACAATGCGAGGAAAGGAAACCTTAAGCAGGACGGGGAGACACGTGGAGGTGGACAGGATTTGAAATTGAAGGCGTAAATCAATATATTTTCTGCATCAACTTCATCAACATCAAAAGGGCAACCTTATTCCAACAGATCTGCTATATGAACACCATTTCAGTTATTTTTGTAATGTGATGTCATTTCCATAATCTTATTTGTTTACTACAGAGAGGATGTTAAAGTTTAAAGCATCTTTGAATCTACAAAAAGCTGAATGTTGTAAAAAAAAAAAAAACCCTGACAAATATTTATTGAAGTCTATGAATCTCTCTTGATTTAGTGAATATGTGCCGAGGACTTTAATAGTCTTGGTTTTAAACTTCACATCATCTAACAAAGCCTTCACTCCACACTTGTGCACATGTATTGTGTTTTGATAGAAGAGTTTTATTATTCATGTGGCTTTTATTCTGACCAGCTGGCCTCTTGAACGCCATCAAATCTCCTGCAGCATCTGTCACAGGGCTCCACTGTGACTTCAGAAGGGGATGACAAAGATGGCTCAGGAGTAAGAGTTCACTTCCCATAATGCATTGCTGCCATCAGGATTATTTATTTGCCGAAATCAGTAACATCAAGGCAAGGGCACTTAAATTAGTTTGTTCTGATTTGCTGCTCCGTGCACCTTGTGTAATGAGATAATCTATTGTTAAACAACTCGCAAATATACAATGTCACAGTACATTACACTAGGCACATTTCTCTTTTTTCAAGCAAAGATGACACATCGACAGGTTACTAGGGCATACGGGGGGAAGAAAAAGTGCAACGAATTGTTGTGCATAAACCTTTAGCAATATGTTTCCGTCCATATTCAAAGAAGGACTCTGGTGTAGGCTTCAGAACGACCTGCTCTGACTAAGGCACGTTTTGGTCTATCAGCCTGTCAGTTGCAAAGCAAAGATGGCCTTTAGAGCAAGGACTTTGTGATTGCAGGATGTTGCAGACTCGGTGAAACTGAACTGATATCCAACAAGTTAAAACAGGAAGGTACAGATCTCACCTTTGTGAGGAATTCTAATGTCAGTGATCAGGCATGTATTTACAGGGTTTTTTGAGAGTCCTGTAAAATCTGAGGCTCTAAATCCATTTAACTGATCTTTCATTTGGTCAGCAGTAGTTTTCACTCATGCTTGGTTGCTTAATGAAAAGTTGGAATGGACCAAATCAGCTCATTACCCCCATGCAAGAGAACAAATCAATCCATAACCACATCTTTTAACACCACACTAAGGATTCCATTATGGCAGTGGTTCCCAAAGTGGGGAGGGAGGCACAGAACCATTGCCGGGGGGGGTTTAAACTGCATCAAGGTGCTTCACAGTTCAATTGAATGAAATATAACACCACGTCACATACCTCGCTCCGCTTGCCAAGGGTGCAAACTCCCGTGAGCACTTAAACATGGGGCACTGCTAGCTTGAGTGACACACATGTCTAAGCTAAAAATAGCGCATAGATGCATGCAAGGTAAGTACAGAACGGGAAAGTTTACAGATATCTCACAACACAAACACAGTAACATACCTTAAGTTAGAAACAAACTTAACACTGAATTATATCAAAGTATTATTGCGACTTACAAAGACTTTATGCTGCTCATTCCTGTGCACGACAGACTGCTCTATACAGGTTACAGGGCACGCCTC
>VVHJ01027682.1:0-10318 GCA_015107715.1 Tylochromis polylepis
CCTCCCTTAGTTATGCTGCAATAGACGTAGGCTGCCGGGGGATTCCCATGATGCATTGAGTTTTTCTTTTCCAGTCACCTTTCTCACTCACTATGTGTTCATAGACGTCTCTGCATTGAATCATATCTGTTATTAATCTCTGGCTCTCTTCCACAGCATGTCTTTATCCCGTTTCCTTCTCTCACCCCAACCGGTCGCAGCAGATGGCCGCCCCTCCCTGAGCCTGGTTCTGCCGGAGGTTTCTTCCTGTTAAAAGGGAGTTTTTCCTTCCCACTGTCGCCAAAGTGCTTGCTCATAGGGGGTCATATGATTGTTGGGTTTTCTCTGTATCTACTGTACAAATATTAAGCGCCTTGAGGCGACTATTGTTGTGATTTGGCGCTATATAAATAAAATTGAATTGAATTGAACATTGTGGGAGGTTTCCAGTGAAAATAAACTATTGAGTTTCATAATGGGAAATGCTTTCCTTATATTAGGTACTGAAAGTCTGAATATCCTGGCTTTATCATTTAATGTCTCTCAAGTGGAAACTTACAATACCAAGTCAGTGAAATGCCCCTTTACTCGTAAAGGAAAGCAGCCGATAAATCCCAGTTGAAAATGCTTAGTGACGACAATAAAATACATATAAAGAAATGATAAAGATGTTTGTTGTGATCATAATAATAAGGTTAATGGCTTCAATGACCTGCACTTGCGTCGGTGAAGTGATATGTGGGGACAGCTCGCTGACAGTAAGGACAGTGACTGAACCAGTGAAGGAGAACTGATGGCATGAGAGATGTCCTCAGCATGACAAATCATCCTACATTGCCTGCTAATCTTCGGAGAAACTCACACCCCAAAATTGATTTCTCTTTCTCCCTTTAATGAGACTGTCTTTCATGATTCATGTTTGCCCATATGCAAGAATTTAATTAGCATATTTCCCAGGGCTCACAGTTGTGGAGGGACACATTTCTAATCAAACCCATCACCCTTAACAAGCTATTGACAACCCTGTCATTCCAGCTGATCGGAAGAAGAAGAGAACCGTTAACAAATGAGTAATTCAGCTCCGCGTTGCATGAAACCTGTTATCTCTGAGCCAACAGACAACACACGCAGAGGCTCCCCCACATAGTTTGAGAGCCTTTCGTTTGTATTATCATCCAATTTAATAGGCGATTTAACCTGAGGCTCATTTTAATGCCAGCCATTTCTCTCATTATACCGAGCGAGAAGGAACATTAACAAACATAAGCACTTTAGCACTCGGCGCATGGGACAACACCTGAAACATTAGTAAACATGACACAGCCAGCGGAGAAAAATGACCCATGAAAACTGAAATTGTTTATAAGATTGAGGATTGTGTGTTTATCAGTGGAAGAGTAGTAATACAGCTTGACATGAATCAATATTAAATGGAAAAATGTGTCTCAGTGCAAGAAGCACATTTAACTAATGTGTTTTTTTGGGATTGCTCGATGGGGGCAAAAATCCTTTCATCATGATCAATATTCAGATGACCATTTAGCACAATTACTCAGAGTTTGGAAAAATACTAAATTTACTAATAAGAGTCATTTTAAGAGTGGACTTTAAGCAAAATGTGGCACAATAGTCGTTTTATCTAAATCACCTTGTTTTACTCATCACTGCGAGCTTAAACTGAATTGAAATGTAATTGACATGAAAATTAGATTCATAGCTCAGCCCTACAGACAAAAAAAACCCAACAACCTTGCACTCCTCATTTCTTTCCATTTTGCTTCCAAGGAGCCAGACTTTCTTGTATTTTTTTTTAAGTGGTCTTGAGCAATAGTTCTCAAGGCTGTCTGAAAGTCTTTCAAAGGTTTCACTCATTTTCATTCCAGTCCTAGTACCAGACCATTTTCAGAGGAATGCTTTTGTTTGTTTGCCGAACCACTTAACATTGACCTATGAATCATTCAAGCATAAAAAAAAGGCACCTAACTCAAGGGATGAGCCAGTCTTGTGTCAACACAGACAACTGAGCAAAGAATCAATTTTAAATTGTATCTTTAGGTACTTTGTTACTAGCCTCTTTGTGAGGGAAAAAAACAAAACAAAAAAAACTGCTTTGTGTGATGCTGGTGCAGATGCGTCACACAAAGGACAAAATGTTCAGAACTGAGAGCGCATGACTGGCTAAGGCTGGTGGTCGATGTGACATAAAATCTCAGCTGCAGAAAAGTGAAGAAACCATTTGACTTCGGTCAACTGTCCTCAGTGTGTTTCTAGTTAAAAAAGTGAATTAATTTCTTTGGCATTTTTGTCATGCGGGTGTTGTGAGAACATACAGTTCAGATGGTTAGACAGCCTGCCTCACAGAAGAGAAAAACTCTTAAAAACTGCATTATCTGGTGCAGACGAGGGCACGGCGAGATGGGATTTGCTGCCGGCGCTGCCTTACTGTTAGACAAACAGGTTACAACCTAAAGGGTGAAGGTAGTTATTTTGGCAGTAATCTTCTTGCTGGCATGGATGTTCTGCAGAGAGCTTTTAAAAACTGCTTACACCTAGGTATATTACATAGACAACGATAAGGGCCTTGAAATACTCAGCATTGTTATAATGAGGCAGAAAGGGCAGGTTTTTACTTTATGATAGTAAGGATGTAGAGATAATGATTGATAAGTCTGTGGAGACTGATTAAATGTACCCGATCAGGCAGGATCCTGTTGGGGGTGCGTGCGGAAAGTTGGCCTCAAGGGAGTTAGTTAAAAAGAAAAACAAGCCTTGCTAAGAGTGATCGTTGTTTTTGGTGAACCAATGCTACATTCTGGTTCAATGTGCCGTCACCCACTCAAAGATGAGAGACTGGCTGACCAAGGGAGTGGTGTGTTAGTGGTATGCCAGCCCAGTCTTCTGTATAGTCCAGCTTAAACACAAATGAGGTCTGAATTAAAAGCTCTAAGAATGGGTACATGAAAATCTAAAGCCTTGCCTGATTTGCATTTGGCTTATGTCATTTTCTCAAAGGTCATCTTCTTGACCATGTCCAGAAACCATCTACTACAGACTGCTCTCTGTAAGCCTTGTTCTGATCACTTAAACTGTATACTATATAAATTCACAGTGGAGTCCAAACTTTCCAAGGCTTAAGGCAGCGCGCTTCAGGTGAGAAAACTCAGACAAATCCCCCCCCCCCCGGTGGTTGTGCATCGTGACTTGGTTCCCCAGGGTGAGACTGTTAATGTGGACTTCTACTGTACTGTCCTGAGGCATCTGACAGAGAAATTTCAGCTGAAACAACTGGAACTGTGTGCTGGCTCACAGCACGCACTGAAAACAGAGGAGTTTGTTGGCTGCACAAACACAATCTTCACTCACAACCCAGATCATTAGATTGCCAAATTTGCCTCCCTTCATCTATATCCCGAAAATGAAACTAAAGCTGAAACATTCCGATTTTGACACTCTAAAGAGGAAGAATACATAAAAAGCACTCCCTTTGAGAGATCCAAAAATAGCATTCCCACTGAAAGTAGTTCAGAAGTGAACAAGATGGTGACCTTCAAAGTGGCACTGGCCAAATTTATAGCGGGTAAGGCTTGTGATTCATGTCCACCTTCCTCTTTGAAGTTTTTGTGTACTGCTGTACATATTTCAGTTTCTTGTACAGGTCTAAGTTTGGCCCCATAACAATATGAAAATTTGTCAAGAACCAAAATACCAGGATGTGCTCTAGGTCAAGCTGTGTTGTGGGCTGAATTTTTTTTCAAACCTTTGATATAGCCAGCACAGCTGAAGCACAAGCAGAAATGGTGCAACTGAATAAACAAAACAGAGTCTGAAACCCACTAGTTAGTTTTGCAATTAACATTGACAGTCATATTTCTGCTCTACAGTCAGCTAGTGCAACAACCTGCAGGTTATTTGGAGGAAAAATGATTTGAAGATGAGAACAATGACATTGAGTTTGTTACCATTTACAAGGGGAAAAAAATGCCACCGATCATCATTTAAGAGAAGGCGGAAGTGAGAAGTTTTTTATTTTTTGATTATTATTTTATTATACTTTGATTTGCAGTCAACAGATCAGAGCTGAAAGCAGCTGAAACAACTGGAACTAATAACTGGAAGATATGATGTGTCTATAATTTACTAGCTCAATTTGTTTCTATGCAGAAACTGAAAAAAATGTTTGAATACACAAATGGCACACAATCCTTCAAATGACTATTGGTTAAAAAGTTTTGTTTTTTAGTAGGGCACATTACTATTACATAAACAAAGGGAATTCATAAATGTCATTTTACTGAACTACTTAAAACATGAAAGCTGCAATATTTTTTTTTTGCAGCAAAATTAGAAATTAAAAACTTGGATTATACTGTGGTTTAAAAAAAATGAATAAACACTCCAGGGAGGAAAATGAGAACGAAACCTCCAGTAAAAGTCAGAAATCTCAACCCTGTCTGTCCTTTTTACTGCAGTTTTGATATTTTGAAGATCCATCATGCTGAAGCGCATCCATTTCTTTTTTGCAGCCTTGTGATATTAAATACTTTAGACATGTAATTGTGAGTGTTAAGGTTCTCATATATAGTTTGATATTTATATGGTTCAGCAACCATTGAATGGTTTGTTTGTTTTTGGAGTCAAGCACACTGTTTTTTTCTTGATTATTAAAATCCTCCCAATATGGCCACTTTGGGATCCTGATGAGTTTAGAAAAGGGTTTAAACTAGTTCAAACTGATTTTCTCAACCCCAAACTACTTACTGCAACATTCACATTCCTCCCTGTTTATTTATTTATGATTTACATCTTTAATTTCTTTTGTGCACTGAAACTTCTTGAAGGCCTTGGACTAATTTCTTTCCCATTAAAGTGCAGAATAATAAGTGTTCTAACAAACAAATAAACTCACTCTCCTATGAAACGCACCATGGCAACGCTCGCCAAGTTCCCAGTGAAAGCGTGCATTTCTGTCACACCTACCTGCATTACGTGTGCATTTTGCAGGTTCTGGAGACCTTCCTTCAAGTTCTGCACTTGATTCTTCAGCTGTTGTTTGTCCTCCAAACTCTTCTCCAGCTCAGCCTCCCGCTGTTTTAATTCTTCCCTCATTTTTAACAGTTGCTGTAAAAACAAAAACGCGAGCACATTAAGCCACTAATGCCACTGTGAGCTAACTAACCGTGACAATGCTAACCTCATAATCAACCTGCTCTGAAAGCAGAGGAACAATACGCCATTTGTTCATTAATATTTAGCATCTAATCCCCATACTGGTAATTGGAACTTCAGCTCGATACAAAAAAGCAATTAGATATGGATGTGAATTATATGATTAATAAACATTTTTACAGAAAGAAAAATTCTGCTCTCCTGTATGTGTCCAAGAGGAATAATTTTGCAGATCTTTTAGTCAAAAATAAATATGCATGCATATAGAAGAAAAACTCTTAATAGGAACGCTTATTTGGGTTTCATACTTGCTTTGAGTACCAGAGGAACCAGTTTTGAAAAAGCTTTGAAGGCTAACAACTAGATTTGTGTCCAATTTGTCTGACGTTTCTTACTGAACACAGATAAAAAGATTCACCTGCTGTGTTAATTTCAACACAAAGGCGGTACGCTTGTTGGAGGGGGGTCTTTACAGCTAGGAATTTTCGTCTGCACTCCTAATCATGCAGTGCTTTTTGTCTGTTACACTATAACTCACAAGAATATGAAACATGGTTGTCGGTGTGTGCTGATGTTTTTATTTACTTTTTAGTCTGAGGGACTCTGCAATACAACTTGTGGACGCTGACAAAGGAGAGGTATCCCATTTCAGTGCCTTCCAGTTCATTTAATCCATTCACCTAGTTCTTTTCATAAACACACCACGGGACATGTAAGTTGGAAAGGTAATTACTCTCCATGAGCAGAAATGAGCAGCGGGGGTTTAATGGATTTTCTTCTTCTAAACATGAATTGATCATAATTTCCATTACCTGAGACAGCCAGAATGAGTCAATCTTTAGCAATGTAAAGGCAAATTTAAGGATTTCTGACATCCTTTGGCTGCTCATTTAAAATTTAGAAAGATTACCATCATGTAAGGTAAAGCTTTAGTAGTTAAGATAGTATTCAAGTGGTTCTTTTGATCATCATCAGCAGATGCGGTTTACACTGCTGAAACAGAATTGGAGTTAATTGAACTTATGCATATCCTTGTTTGACATTTTTTCTCCCCCATTTTGCTGCAGAACTACTCAAACCTTGTGAAACTGTTTGCTGACCTGCTGTTTCCAAGGTCAAGAATGAATTGTTAGCTTTAGCTAACGGTAAAGAATTACAGCAAAATTGTGTAAAAAAACCCTCCAAAAAACAGTATACAAATATGAATGAACTAGTTGTGATCAAAAGGCTCCAGAAACTAACCCGTAAAAATAATAAAAACTTTAAATGAGCCAATATCCTTTTAAAAATCATCTTCTCTACTTTTGGACAGCTTTCAGGGTGGGTGCTTTTTCCCCCCCAGCAGAAGTGCTGTTTTTAACCACATGTTTACCTAAAACTTGAGCAAAGACCCCCCAAAAAAATAACTTGCATAAAACTGAAGCAAATTCCTTGTGGAGGATCATCAGCGGTGATGAGAGCTGGGTCATCAGCTATGACCCAGCATGTAGGCATGTAGGGTCAGGAAGGTGATCCAGGGGATCTGGGTCACTTTGCACCTTCACTTTGTCCCCAGACTGTTCTGACTGCAATTTTCCACAATTTGGAAACCCAGCAGGCACTGTGGAGGCACAAGTGCAAAGAGACCAAAAACAACTTCTGTGTAGGGATCTAAAAACGTCAGCTGAACGAAAATCGGTCTGGAGGTGTATGAAAAGATGATGCTGCATGTGAGATTGCATGAATTCAAATTATTTTTTGAATTTTAGGAGCCAATTCACTAAACTTTGTAGACTTGAACCTCTAAAATTGTCTGTGCATCCTTTCCGACATTTATACTGTCAGCAGCACACACACTTACACAGATGTATACACTCATCCATTAAAATTTTATCTTTCATTCTCTGTTTCCATCATCTTGAATTCTTATACAATGTTTTTTTAAGGAGCTCTTTTTCAATTAATACATTTTTTACCATTAAAATAACTAAATAAATACTGGTGACCACAAGTGGTACCCTCAGCCAGAAAACTTGACCTCAGACCTTGACCTTGGGGTTGAGGTCACTGAGATTCGAACTTGTCTTTGATTTTTTTTAGTAGATGCACCTGTGGCATGAATTTGAAAATCCTATGTCGCCTTCGAGTTATCGCATTCACAACCTTGGGTGGGTGACAACAAAACCCCATCAGCTCAACAGCTGAGGGGTAGAAAGTGCTGCAACCTGTGTATCCTGTCCAAGTGTGACATGAAAATGTTTTACAACACTTAGATGGTGTGGCGGGGTGTGGTTGGTAGCTCGGCTGCAGGGGAGGAGTGGAGTAGCGGGTTCAGGGTATGGTGTCGGGGAGGCTGGTTTGTCACAGCCGGCGAGCATCTTCTAATCGTGCCTTCCCTATTTCAGGAGCAGACGGGCCGGAGAGAGGAGGCTGCTGCTGGAGAAGCGCACCGGAGCCAGGGCAGTGGCACTAGAAAGTGCCACAAGCGATAGACTGATTGTGTCAAAATAAAAGGAAAAAACCCCCAAACAAAAACACAAAACACAGCCACGGAGTCGTGTTGGGTCCTTTTGGGGATTACAGATGGGTTTCTTTTTAAAAGTAGGAAATGTAAAAAGTAATTCAGCAACTTTTAGATTCAAACCTAGTTCATGTCATTAAAATCCTAATAGAGAATGTTTTTTCAATATCTTTTTTTTTGATTAAATTGTCTGAAATGGTTTTAATAGCCTTGGGTTCATTCCAAGAATATGCTGTTTGAATCACAGCACACAGCTCTCCAGTTCCAAATAAAACCCATTCTGACAGTGAACAAGTGTTCCTGTAAAACTGAAAATATTTTTCAGCTGCTCTTCACAGATGCTCCAGACAACTGTGCTTCTCTACGTGCTCCCAAATAGCACTTAGTTATCATTTAAAGTGCTGGGTCATGGATAAATGACAACAAAGGTTTCACCTTGCATAGAAAATTCAATGAGCTAACCCGAGTGACCTTATTGGTACAAAGTACCCAGCGCAGACAGGAACCAACAGGAGATTAAACTTACTGTTGGACCGATGACTCGAAGATAGTGTCTCTGTATGCTCCTGTGCAGACAATAAGCATTACCTTCTGCATGCCTTGCAGGGCCTGCTGCAGGAAGCTGAGCTGCTGCGAGTGAGTGTTGTCCTCCTCGCTCCTAATTGGTTGGTTTTTGCCTTGTTCTTGTTTTAGCAGCTCCACCTCGTTCCTGTAGGCGTCCAGCTGGCAGCGCAGGGAGTCGTTCTCCTCTTTTAATGCCTCTGCTTGGGAAACTCCTACATAATAAATACAGAGAAAATTAAATATTCTGGTTATCATGGATCACCACCGGTCATTTCATTTATTCATTTGACACTCCTAACAATACTAATTCTACTCCAGATGAGGCTCAGGTTTACTGTGTCACTTCTGATATGGTGCTCTTGAGTTTTTCCCCGACCCGTTTGTTCTCTGAAGACATACATATATACATATACACACATACATGATAGTAAAGATTGCACCTCTGACAGGGACACGTGCAGTCATGATTGCATTGCTCCTCATTCACACAGGCAACAGCAGGAGGTGACTATTAGAGCATTGATGACAAAAGAGTTAAGACAGAGCATGACAGAAAAAGATTGTATTTATCTATAAAGCAGCTGACATTAAAGCTCCAGAAAGCTTGGTTTCACATGCCGTTATTTTACCCATTGTTATTTTATTCACAGTTGGAGCACTTCTTTCACTTGGATAGGCATGAAATTTACATACTACCTGTCCCTTGATCAACTTCAGGAATACACACATTCTATAATGAAGCATTCTCTGTTTGCAGCCACTGATTTGCACCTCTGACTGGCCTCAGCTACCCAACAATAATGGCTGAGGCACAACGGCAGCCATCAAGATCAGAAATAATGGACAAAAAAATGATATCTCCGAAATAAAGTTGAAGAAAAGGCTAAAGAATGTGTTGTGATGTGATCATGTTACCTGCGACGCGTTGAGTTTCAGATACACAAGTAATTGGTAAAAATCTAATTTAGTAATGAATATATTATCGAAACAGTACTGTGTGTTCACAAGTCAGACTACGCTGATTTTTGAGATGTGCCTTCTTTTTGATCTAAACTGAACACCTGGAAAGTTTCAGAACTGCTAACTTTATTTTATTATAAAATATCCAGAGCCAGACGCTCCCTTTGGTGCAGGTTTTACCAGGAAAACATTTTGTCACGTCTACACACAGACACATACAGATTCACAAGATGAAAATCATGCCAGCTAGAGTATCACGGTTGGCAACAACTCGCCGTTATAGCCTGGACTTAAATTGGGCTGGTCTCAGCTCAGGCACATTTACTTTTCACTGTCATCAGGGGACACCCAGCCTCACAGATCTCTCTTTAACAATGTATGTATCTTTATAATTCTTTATCTTAATAATTCAGCCATGGACTAAAATACATTTTTACACAAACTACTGGGTTTAATAGTGATGTGAATAATGTAGTGTGCATGAAGTATGGTTTCCCCTGTACTCTCAGTGGGTTTGTCTAAAATCCACCTTACATATCCACTCTCTGTTTTGTCATTCAGATAAAATAGATACCAGGAGAAGATGGATTTAAGGTAAGGAGAGAAATACCGTATTTTTCGGACCATAAGGCGCATTTAAAAGCCTATATTTTTCTCAAAAATCAACAGTGCGCCTTATATTCCGGTGCGCCTTGTGTATCACTTCCAGCTGTGTTTACGGACCTAGCTGCGCCGCTCAGTATTTTGCCCATGGGATTTTGCCGTCTCGCGGAGTAATACACATTATGTTTTGACATAATAATTGCCGTAACATTGTCGTGTGTATTTAATGACCCCAAAATGGCTCCTGTGAAGAGACATGCTTACGAAGCAGAATTCAAGCTTAAGGCCATCAGTCACGCAGATCAACATGGAAATGGAGCAGCTGCGAGAGAATTTAATATTAACGAATCAATGGTATGTAAGTGGAGGAAGCAAGCAGACGACCTGCACCAAGTAAAGAAGACTAAAAATGGTTTTCACGGGAACAAAGCAAGATGGCCAAAGTTGGAGGACAACATTGAACAGTGGGTCATTCAACAGAGAGCAGCCGGTAGAAGCGTCTCTACAGTCACGATTCGACTCAAGGCAACAGCAGTAGCTGACAAG
>VVHJ01027683.1:0-12933 GCA_015107715.1 Tylochromis polylepis
CCTCTCATCCGAGAAGGTTCTTCAGTTGTAAGAACGAATGGTGGAGAGTCCCAGATTTAAAGCCTTATGGGAGTGTCCCCCAAGAGGGTCATAGACCCCCTGTGGATCCTCTACTTAATCACATGAGCCCAGGTGTGAAAACGGGTGTGGATCTCAATCAGTTAAGGTTTTGGGTGAACCCATTGTGAAACCTAACCCCACCCTATCATGTGATTTCCTGTGGTCAAATGGGGTCCATGACCCTCTTGGGGGGACACTCCCATAAGGCTTTAAATCTGGGACTCTCCACCATTCGTTCTTACAACTGAAGAAGCTTCTCGGATGAGAGGTGAAACGTCTTCAAGAAACTTAGAGAAGTCCAGACGCTTTTCTTTCCAAGCTCCTTAGACTACACTTATGAGGAGCTTTCAGTTACTTCATAACATTTTGTGACTACTTCATATTTTTGCCACTCCGAATAAAGATTGATTCTGCTTTGTATCTGCTTTAAAATATTCAGCAGCTCGCTAACATGTTTGTCATGGCAGCTTTATGATACTGCAAAGTAAGTTTGCGGCGTACTTTTTAATTTGTCCTTCACAGAAACATTAACATTTTATAGAGTGAATGTCAGCTATTTCAAATGAATACAGGGTTAAGAGGTCAATTTCAGCTGGTGACAGAACATTTCTCACTTTTACATTTTGATTTAATAGCACTAATGTAAATTTCTGTGGTCGTTCAAATCTTTGCTCACTAAATAGAAATGTTTAATTGTGAAAATTACAGGTATGCATCACAGCCTTCTAGATTGTTCTTAATAAACACCACCTGTTTTTAGAGTCATCCGGTTCTTCAGTCAGTTGATTTTCTTAAAAAAAAAATGGTGCAAGTCAGCCTTGAAAAAAGAAGTCATGAAATTCAGAGCAGTCTCGCCAGAGCAGGTTTGGGTTGAATGGAGCAGCTAGCTAATCTCCATATGAAATGCATATAACAAAGGAGAAAATTAGCTGGAAAGAGTAACTGTTTAGAATAAAGTGCAGGGAAAGTAAGCACAAGAGAGTGAAGAGACATGTCAGCTTTAATAATGAAGTACTCTGCAAGTGTCCCGTGAGTTCACACGAGGAAGCTATTTTTGCCCAGAGTGATAATAATAAAAAAAAAAAAATTACAGTCAGCGCATGGCAGAATTAATTCTCTGTTGATTTTTAAAACAGGATAAGATTAAAGAGTTGTGGCCAAATGTTAATCTAGAGAATAGAGTTTGTCAATCAAAAGGCTGTTTAATGGCTATAAAATATTTTACAATTTGATGCTGTAAACAGTCTACAGCCATGGGAATCATGTGATCATAATATTTCCATCAAATAACAATAAATAAGTCTGAAGACAATAACTAAGAAAAAACCACGCCATTTTAGTAAAAGCATACCCCAAAGCCAACACAAATCAGTAACAAATTAGGTTGGTGTTACCTAAGGCATGTCACAATTTTTAAATGTAAAGTGAACAAGAGAGCAAAGGATGAAAACACTGAGCAGGGGGAAAGTATGTAGGGACTCTGGAGTCCCTGACATGGCCTCAGGCTGGTTTCAGAGTCATTTGCATTCTTTCAAATAGTCCTGGAGCCGAACAATAGCAGACAACATGCCTTCTTTACTACTGCAGGCTGCAACAGCAGCCAGCTCTGCACCACCCAGCTATGCTTCCCTGTAGCTGAAGCCACATTGTCACAGACACGGCATGAGTTGAAGGCAGAACTGGCCAGAAACAGAGCTTATTGTTATGGTAATTCCTGTTTGTTTGGGGATGTGGTGTAAATGTAGGTGTGGCTAATTGCACTGGGTTCTGCAGGTCACCACCAGTGTGCGTAAACTCTACAGCTTGTTATTCAGAGCAGCCCCAGGGTGCTGAAGAGATAATGTCAGCATGACTTGGGCCAACAAACGGAAGACTGGTCACGTTCCAGACTGGTATTAAACCTTGAGGGCAAAGATGCTCCAGTCCATCCACATTCCAGAGTCAGGAGGCTTTAGTGGTCCCTCCACTGCAGTGCAGTGTGTTTAAACAGTCTTAATCAGATCTGTGTTGGGCTGTTGACGGCAGGGCTAGATCTGCATTGTTGCCTTTAACAATGAGGATCTTTATGGCTGTGGTGTCAGGTGACACCTGTAAGGTGCTTCTTTCACACTGTGCAAACAAGGTATTAGTAAGTCAGTTAGTGAGCAAACTTTAGGTGCCATTTTCAAGACAGCGCTGTTTTCCTGACAGCAGGAAAGAAAATGTTCAAAAACATGAAAAAATTCTGACCAAACGCTGCTAAAGTATCATCCTGGTAAAAAGCAATTACACTAAAATGCTGTTTTAATTAGAAATCATTTGGCCCAATATACCTGTGGTCTCTCATGATGTTTCATTTGTTAAATTCTTTCTCTCGAGTAATGTGAAAATCTGTAATTCAGCTCTGTCTGCAAAATGAGCCTGGTTGCATGGTTTCAGTCCCCGATGTTCAGAACTGACTGATTTGATCACCACAAGATATGAAAGATGTTCTATCTATAATTGTTTTGCAAGGGATTCAATTAAAAAATCTAACAAACATGAAGCAATCATAAAAGTCTAAGGAGAAATCAACCGGCATCTGACAGCAGATATATTTTGAAAATGTGATGACTCCAACTTAAGAAGAAAAACAGTACGTGGTAAAGCTGCTCTGCCACTGTGCAACTTGAGGCAATCGATGAATTCAGCAAATAAATGCACGACGACAGTCAATGCATGCTGTGTGTTGGTGTTTGTGAGCGACTGTCACCGATTGGGACCAGAGCAAGGACTGTGAGCAGTAGTGCATTCAGAAATTTGACACCACCTCAGAATAAAAACAAGTCCTATTCTCTGTTGGAGAGGGGCAGAAACTCAAAGAAGGGTTCACAACCTACAGATGTTTATTTCCTTTATTGAAAACTAGCTTCACTGGAAATGAATGCATGTTATTTTAGGATGCTTATTTATATTTATTTCATGCCAAAAAGAAAAATAATTGAGAGGCGGATCTGTAACCAGAGGCCTCCAGAATATAAAAGCATCAACGTTCTGAGGTTGATATTTAACGACTTGTTAACAAGGAAACATGTGAAGACAGGAGTTTGTGATTACCCTATCTTAGAAACAATACCTCTGACCACTGCTATATGTGAATAGAGCAGTACATATTTTTTATTTTTATCTATGAGGGATCTTGATCATATTCATATCTAAATGTGGAGAACTGGTGAAAGTTCAAAAAGTAAAGCAAGACACACTTAGAGTCGTTAATGACTTCTTTTTGTGTTAGGCTGCCAACAGTTTTATGCAGTGTTATTAGTTTTAGACTTAAAGAGGCAGTAATCAATATTTTCACATTAAGATTGGTTCAAATGACTAATGAGCAAATTTTCTTTCAGTGGAAAAACCCACTGGAGGTTATCTCCCACCACTCCAGCTTTGCCGTGCTGTTCAGCCTAAAAAATGTACCATTTTGGTTCAGGCTCACCTGTATCATAAAAACTACCACAGCACAAAACAGCAGATAGACATTGTTAGCAGCTAACAGAGTGGAGCATTTAATGCTTTCAAAATCCAGATAAATTCAGTTGAATTCAGTTTTATTTGTATAACGCCAAATCACAACAACAGTTGCGATTAGAGACAAGGACGTGTTGGTGGTGTAAGGGGGTCTTCTGTTTAGGACTATGCTCCGTTCTCATCTCCCCATCCTGTTTTCCTGGCTGCTCTGGATCATCTGTTGGGCGAGAGCTGATGGGAGCTATGCTACCTTTGGCCGCACCAACTATAGGGGTGTGGATAGCGATTGGTTTTTCAAGGGTGCGGAGCTGGGTCTCCAATTCAGTGACCCTGGCCTCCAGAGCTCTAAAAAGGCTACATTTATTAAGTAACTTAATATTAACTTTATTTTATTCATTAAGCACATTTATTTATTAAGTGTAGTTATTACTAAAGGAGGCCGAGGAGCAAATAAACATCTGACACACTGAGCTGGAAGGTACAGGAAGGACAGGTGAAGAGGCCATACTGCTAGCGAGTCAGCTATGTGCTAAGGCGGTGAATCATTAAAGACACGGTGAACGAATACTGTGTGAACAATTAACATGTGAATCAACAGGTGTGCTTTGGATAAAGCATGCAAAGATTACACTATGACGTAAGAACTTACATAAGTTGTTAATTAAATTGGCTACACAAAAAAATCCACTGCGCATTGTAACAGGAGCAGGAAGTGATACAGCAATCTTGCGGTACATGGTAGAGATCAAAAACAGAGCTAAAAGGAAACTGAATGAAAAGAAAAATTGCAAACAGTGGATCCAAATCAGTGAAAAAAAAATTGTTTGCTATAAGCATTAAGAAACTACACTCACCAGACACTTTAGAATTGGATGACAGTTTGGGCAATATAAGTTACATTAAAAAAGTAATAATCTTATTTTAAAATTTTATGTTAAATAAATCAACAAAAATTTCTCCAGCTCAGGGACCGAAGGTGCACTTTTTATCAGATATTTTAGTTCTTGTACTATGCTTGGCACAACACTGTTAACAGTAATCCACAAGTACATTTAAAAAAGATATTGATTAACAAACTCTTGACTTTCAAGTTAAAGATACTCACCCTCATAATGATTATTCATTCAATTTTAAATATGACTTGATTGATATAAACTTTTCTCAACTTCTCAATAGACATTTTTTCTTCTTTTTTTTTTAGCTCAAATCTTTGATCAGTAAAATGCCTATTACATTTATTTATTACACCAGCACCCTGTGTAAGGTTTAGACCACAGCTGCCCTAAATTAACAGTACCAAAATAGTTTTTTATGTTTCTAATAGGGTTAACCCATCAGTATGCTCAAGCTCTTAAATCAAAATATTTTTAATGCTAAAATACAATTAGTGTTGTTAATTTAATTTTTCAACTCATCCATTTTACAAAAAAGCAGAAAAACAACAGCGTTGAATAGATACATTACTTTTGACTCTATATTATGACATAAACACAAATAAACACAGAGGACCAGATGGTTGTTTGATAATATTTTATATATATTTTTAACGGATGTTTATGATGTTTTATATGAGTAGTAACAAGGGTTGAAAATTTGTGTTTAGTCAGAACAAGATGTTAGCTGTGGAATGTAATAGACTGTGAAAGTCAAGGATAAACACAGTTATATAAAAAAAAGACGCAAGCTTTGGAATTAATTTCTCTTCTTTCGGTAATATGGGTTGCACGGTTGCATTGGTTAGCGTGACACACTAAGTCTAGTTAGAAAAGGTTGAAAAAATGAAACATTCCCGACTGAATTTTGGTGTTAAGAATGTCAATGCCTCTGTCATGTTGCTCACAGTTTTGTCTCTTCTTTTTCCAGGCTAAATAGGTTTCACAAGATTGTCCATATGTTGTGGGAGAAGAGAAAGATACTTTTTGAGTGGTTCTCAAAGGCTGTTTTGTATGTTAAATCATAATTTGGAACCCTTTTTCCAACAACTAGGTTTATATTTTGTCTCAGGACAGGTGTACAACTTGTTAGTACTGGGTTGGATCCTCTTTTGCCTTCAGAACTGGCATAAATATTTGAGGCATAGGTTCAGCAAATGTCCCCAGAGAGTTTGGTCTATATTGAAATGATAGCAGATTTGCAAATTTCTTGTTGATGATGCAAATCTCGCGCTCCACCACATCCCAAAGGTGCCCTACTGGATTGAGATCTAGTGACTGTGGAGATCATCTGAGTGCAGGGAACTCATTCAAATAAGCAGTTTGAGCTGTTGTTGAGCTTTGGGACATGGCCTGTTATCCTGCTGGAAGCAGCTATCAGAATAATGTGGTCATAAAGGGATGACCATGGTCAGCAACAATATTCAGGTAGGCTGTGATGTTTAAGCAATTCTCATTTGTTACTAAGAAGCCCAAAGTTTGCCTAGAAGTTTGCCTCTACTACCACCACCACCAGCAGGTGCTTGAATTCTTGTTACAAGGCAGGAAGGATCCATGCTTTCATGCTGCTCACGCAAAATTTTGACCCTACCATCCAAATGTCACAGCAGAAATTGAGACTCATTAGACCAGGTAACATTCCTCCAGTCTTCTATTGTCCAGTTTTGACGAGCCCATGCACATCATAATTTCTTGTTCCTATCTGACAGGTGGGGCACTCATTGTGTTCTTCTGCTAGCCATCTGCTTCAGCGTTTGACATGTTGTTCATTCAGATATGCTGTTCTGCATGCCCTGGTTGTAGCGACAGGTTATTTGAGAAACCATTGTCTTCCTCTTACTTCAAAGCACAATGGCCTTTCTCCTCTGACCTCTGACCTCTGCCCCAAGAAGGCATTTTTGCTCAGAGAACTCCTCAGTGGATATTTTTGTGCTTTTTCAGACCACTCTCTGTAAACCCAGTAGATCAGCAGTTTCAGAACTACCCAGACCAGCCCCTCTGGCACCACTTCAGCAGCTCATCTTTACCTGCCATGCGACTGGCTACTTAGATACTTGTGTTAAAAAGCAGTTGACGAGTTAAAATAAATAAAGTGTATACATATATGAATGTAGTATTCTGCTTATGCTTAAAGCTTCTGAGCTTTGAATGTGTATTAAAGGTGAATAAGGAACAAGTACCATCTCACGTCATCATTTCAGTTTTATAGCCTATAAAGGTAAATAGGCTCCTCAGATGCTCGCCAGGATGGCTAAACCTCTCCGGGTTTCTGTCACATTTATGGGGACATGTAAGGTGCTATTATGTGAAATGTTTTCCTCTATTCATTAATACTGAAACTTGAGTGGAAACACTTCCTCACTGTCAGATCTTTGGTCATAGATGATCAAGTGTTTTCAGTTTTCTTCCATTTGTTGTTTGTATTTGAATGAAATCCCAACTGGGAGCTTGCTTAGGCGACACGTGCTGTGTTAATGTGGCATTTGCCAGAAGTGTGTTAAATAAACTTGCAAACAAACATATACAGTGACAACAATCAGCAAAGACAGCAAATTTTTGCCACAAGTGAACATTAAACTTCCTAGACTCTCTAAACCTCATGTGGTGACACATTTTCAAACAGCCGAAAAGGAGCGTGATTATTCTAATGCATGTAAAGCTCAGAAACAAAGCATGCAGACCTCGGTCTCCGAAAGCAGGAGGTCTTGTTTTTCTACGTTGCACAAATTTATATGAAATCTCTGCAGTCCCTCCCCTCAGACCATACAAATGGCACCAGCTGATTCTGTTGTTGCAGAGGGGCGGGAAAAAAAAGTTCATCTTTTATATTTGATTACTTTGTCATCCATTTGATATTCTTGACATGCCCTTTTCACTCCAATATATCAGGAGATGGTATCTTTCTTCGGCTGGTATCTACCCCTTGTGCTTTAAAGATTAACTGCTGAACAGAATGTCAACCTGCTTTCACCACAATGCTGCTTAGGAAAAAAAAAGCAGGAAAAGTCAGTAGCAAATGATCGTGCACAAAAAACAAATTGCTCAAATAACTTTGAAATCCCCGCCTGTCGATGAATTAAAAGTTTTTAAATTGCCTTAACATGACTTATCTGTTGTTTAAGAGTTAATTTCATGGAGCATTTGGGTGTTGCATGTCATTAAGAGAAAGTGGCGGAAGATGTATTCCAGAAATATTCTGTGCCGCATTAGAGAGGGATAACAAGAGTATGCCAATTGTGTTTATTCTGAGTTGTTTTTCAAAGCATCAGCCTGCAGCAGGCGGCATTTAAGTACCGCCGATTCCGCCGGCAACGAGCCGCCATTAACTGACAAACCAACAAATAGTTTCAGGCTCAGGTGAGAAATAAACAATACTGACAGCTGACAGATGCCTGAGTTGTAGCAGACCAGCCTACATCTTCATGAATAATTTCTCTGCCTTTCATGTTGCCAATGAATAACATTTATGCATTCACAGCCAGGTAATTTGGGAAACAGACGCAACACAGCAGCCAAACCTGCCAGACTGGGTCAAATATATCACACACCAGCAGCTGTATCCACCACAGAAAGCAGGCAGACACAGACTGTGAACGTTTCCACCTGTAATACATCTGAACTCTATTTTTTCCCTCAGCTCTTGCTGTAATTGATTCTCCCTCACACGTTTCAGCCACATGCTTTCTGCCGTTGTTTTTTTATTTTATTTTTTTAAATGGGAATTTAAAAAAATATATTTACTATATATCTGTTAATATCTCAATTAGTGCTACTTCATCTATTCTTTTTTGGCCTCCCTAAAATTGCACAAAATTAGAGAAGTTTTTAGAAATGTTCCCCTCTTGATTAAGACTTTGCCTTTTGAAATCTTGATATGAATATTAGTACGTGTGCCTTCATCTAAATGTCAGGAAAAGGCAAATAGCAAAGTGTGCGCAATTTCCTCTTTAGAAGACCTATGCTGTGATCATCATATGAGACAGCAGAAACTTTTCAGAGCTCTCATTTAATACTCCAAGAAACCTCACTTTTGTGCTCTTTAAAACTGCATTTTTTGTTTTTTTTATTCCTGTAGCATCTTCCCATCAGGCCACAGGCGTTTAGAGATCGTATTCTTTCACCAAGCACAATAAGGAATTTGTTTCGGTGAATTTGCACCGACACCCAAGACAGTTCCACAATACAGGATTAACCAGCTAAAGGCAGCATAAAGACCTCACACATGATAGCAAGACAAACAGCTTCATGTTGACTATAGAAAGTGTATTAAAATGTTCGTAACACAGTATGCAGCCAATAATGTGTCAGGTAATCTCTCTTGGCTATAGGTGGCCAAAATCATTCAGTTTCTCCTGTGTGTTTAAAAGCTTCGAATCCGGCATCTTGGGTGTTTTAAAGGCACATTTAAGCTTCTAATGTGTTCAGAAATGCTTTTTAGTCATTCATAGAGAGACTAGTTTTTCACTATAATGATGTTTTGATGCCCTTGGTACCACAGTACCCACCCTGCACTTGCTGCTTTTGCTCCTTTTTAGACCATTGCTGTAATGCTATTTATAGATTTGGAAAAAAACAAAGTGAAACAACCTGCATGCCAAACCATTAAAGGCAAGGAAAGAGTCCTTTATGCAGAAGCTAAAGGCACTGAGGGCGCAGTCAGAAATGTGGGCAGGCTTGAAGTAGTCGCATGCTTTTAAACTCTTACTTATTAAAAAATGTTGTATTTTTATCAGTATTGTTATATTGATAACAAAACAAACGACCTGGTTCTGCAGTTCCCCTTCATCCCCTTTAGCATCTGTTGTCTTCTGGCACAGTGCTTTGGACTGAAAGTTGGAGGTGGAGACCCAGCTGGAGATAAAAATTTCTGCAGCATTGAACTTCTATTTGTTGGGTGGACAAAATATGACTCCATTATATGATAAAAATATGCCTTAAATGTTAATTGTGGAAATAAGCAACAGGTTACCAGCAGGTTCATGGGATTAACTTAATAGGTACTAATCTCTAGGTGTTGTTTTTACAGTTTGTTGTGCAGCCTTTTATATCAGGTTGCATGAATACGTGATCATTACCTCGAGCTTACAGTAACCACAGGCGGGCAAGAGGGTTTATTAACTGCCACTGCACATAAAACAGTGCACAACTCTGCAGAGACATATGAAAAAGAATGAATAGAAATATTTTGTAAAGCTTGCAGGCGCAAAAATTGTTGCCTTTTTAAAGCACAAGAAGAATAACATAAGACGTGATTTGTCCTCCATCATTTGTTTTACAGTCACTGTCAAGAAGTTTCTATTGATCGGATTTAATATGAGTGAGGCATGGATGGCATGAGGAGCTCAAACAAAGAGATCCATTCTCCTTTTCTTCGTGTAAATGTGAGGATTAGTTGGGGGGAAAAGTTAGGCTCTGCAGAGAACAATGAAATCAATGAAACACAGACTCCTCACAGAAAGAGAGGTAACTCTGCATCGACTACAGGCTGCTCACACACTCAATCAGATTAACTAATGAAGCAATTATTGATCCAAAGTGGGGATGTTGGCTGGCGCAGGACTAGCCATTAAGTGGATCTTCCCCTCCCTTGGCCATACTGAAAATGTCAGGGTCGCTGTGTTCGCTTCTTGACACAGTTTACTGAAGCCCAATCTGCAGGAAACTAATCACTTGCCTGCCTCCCACCGGCGGTTCTGAAAGGGGCCGACACCTCCACGGGATGGAGGAGAAATTTGATTTTCAGCAAAAGTTGGAGAAGAGCCAAATTAACCCACTCCATATTAGCTCCTTAAAACACGGGAAAAAAAAATGAAGAAACGCAAAAGAGAAGTGACTACTGCGGGGCTGTAAATGAGTGGGATCCTGTTCAGTCTACAAATCGAGCCGCGCCGCCAGTTCAGGTTACTGCTGTTGCCACCGTTCTGACAAAGCTGAAGTTAATTATTTTTATACTTGAAACAAACCTATGATAATTAGTGCGCATCTACAACACGAGCGAGTGCGGGAAGCGAATAAATAAATAAATAAAGATCATCTGTCTGCCGCATCCCTGAATGTCAGAAATGTGTACTTTTATTGCCTGAGTCCATAGCAACACAAGGTTGTTTGTTTCCATGCTCATAGCAGGAGCTGTGTCACAAGATGTCTCACAAGATGTCAAAATAGGAGCGCTCATTCTTTCATCAAATAAAAGACAGCAGGAGCTGGTACAGTTCCTCCAGTATGACATGATATATTGTAATTCATTATTCTGTGTGTAATCTCTTTCTCCAGTCATCGGGACTGACTGAAAATGCTCTCCTGTGAATACAAAATCAACCTGAGCTTCAGCTGCATTTATTCCGCTGAAAAGAAAAAGCATGACATGAAGTTTTAGCACAGCATTCGCACAAGTTTTCTTTCACTGTTTAGTCCTCGAGCAGCCTCACCTGAAATCCTAATTATGACCAACATGTTATTGTTTGTAATTGAACACAACGCTCCAGGCTTGGTCATCAGTCAGTCTCATTCACTTTCAGTCACACAGAAAAAAGCAAATAGTTCTCTCTCTCTTATTTTTTTTTTTTTTTGCCTTCTCTCGGCGCACTGAGGCAGGAAAAATATTGCTTTGCGGTTAACTTCTAATCAAATTGCATTAGGTTTTCACAGCCTGTGCCCTCACTCCATTTGCACAAGCCATCACAGACCTACATGAATTTCGCACCCAGGGTGAGGAATACTTACTTCTTCACCCCCAGTAGATTCCCCCTAACCCAACACACACTGGGCACACACACACACACACACACACATTTTGCGATCAGACAAGCATGATCATGCAGTTACAGCACAGCAGTAAATCATTTTATTTGCAGCAAGTGTGGTTTTAATGACATTTCACATGCTCTCATGTTATTTTTACCGGCTTCTGAAATGGACTCGCTGGAACCGCCATTGTTATAGCAGTTTTAGAGCGTTGCACTTTCACAGAAAACAACCCTCATCTATAATCACGTCCTATTTGTCATCACAAACCATGACATGCCATGCAAGTGAATGCAGATGACTGCTAACACGACACAGAACCAGAATCGACTGCCAGTGAAGGGAAGTAAAAAGCACTCTGAAGCTCTTACATTAATTCTAAGTGTTATATAGCCATTAAATGGATATTCATCATGCCGGCATTGCCATTCATTGAGCTCTATGAAATTATTGAAAATTTAACAGATGACAAAAGGACTGTATAATTAATTAAGGCTTAATTATGTATGTATAGAATGGAGTGGACTATCCTCATTATAATTAACCTTGGATGCACATCCTATAGGCTGCTTCCCCATAAATCTTCTGCTTTTGGGTTTTTTTTTTGGTGTGTTTTTTTGCCTGTGAGGCACAAAGCTGTGTGACGCTCTGTGGTGTTTTCTGCATGAAACAAGTCTAAGGCGGGGGCTGATTGAAAATATACCTCAGCATGGGTGCGTGTGCATCTCTAAGTGTGTGAAAGTTCATGTTGGATGCAGCAAAAGGGAGAAAGTAACAAGTACTCAAGCACTCTGTTAAAGTGCAACTTTGAGATTCTGGCATTTTCCATCTTTGCAGACTCTTAGTGCATTTCTTATGGATATCTTACTTGGAGGCAGTAATATGATGGCTGTACATTCAAGCTGCCGTGAACATTCAGATTCCTCGCTGTGATAAGCTCATCAAATGTCACTGCTGTCAATTAAAAATGAAAACAAACAACAGAAAATGATCTAAAAAAGCAGCTTTGCATATCTAATAATGACAGGTTATATTTTTGACAAGAGGAATGTGCTTGTTCAGTTGGTCCAGAAAAATGAAAATATTAAAAAACTTTTTAAATTATTATTTTTGTGATAAGTGACAGCTAAAATAAATGGGCGAGTATCAAAATAAAACTAATTTGCAACTATTAGGCGACAGATCAGTCGTTTAAAAGCAGAAAACGAAACGCAGCTTTCCCCGGTCCCCATCTTCGTCCCGATTAAGTGTTTGATTCACTGTAAACCTTTTTGGATCCACTGTTTGGGCCAAAACTAGAACAAGTGAAAATATCACCTTGGCATTTCTCATGTTTGATAAACTGACCGGTTGATTGATCGATTCACTGAGAAAACAGCCCACTCCTAATAAACCGCTAAATAATACATAAGTTGAAAGCTGGGTGAGTTTAAAATGCAGGTGGGGTGTTTGTGTACTTTTTGAAAAAGTCTGAGGTGCTGCTTGACTGAAGGGTTCCCTTTGTGTGTGTGTGTGTGAGTGTGTGTGTGTGCAGTGAGGATGGTGGTGATTTGGAAAGAGAGAGAATGGGTGGGAGGGTTTGAGGGAAATAGGAGTTTCAGATGAGAGAAGGAGGGAGAGGGGTGGTGGGTGGTGGAAGGGGAGATATGAGGAGGGTCTTAAAGAAAGAGCTGGGGTGGGGTGCAGTTGTGTGTGGGAGGAGGTGAATGAGGAG
>VVHJ01027685.1:0-12670 GCA_015107715.1 Tylochromis polylepis
CACACACACACACACACACACACACACACACACACACACACACACACACACACACACACACACAATATGATATGACTGTATGGTTAGCCAAACATTGTTTCTCCTTACATTGTCCCTAATTCACATCCAAAGCTGCTCAGTGTCACTAACTGGAGATTATTCATGAAATAATGGATTGTTCTTTTTGTCTGGATTATAGTTATGTTAATCTGACTTTCCTGACTGAGACTGAAATATGTGACTCTTGTTGGTGGGTCAAATCCCTTTCAAGCTTTTCTGATGCTGCATTGACCATTTCTTTCTCTCTTTAGTCTAATTGCTTATAATGTATTATGCAATCTTTGACATACAGATGGACTGTGTCCAAAACATAAACACAGTGCATATTATCCCAGGTAAAACATCCAGAAGGTCATGATATACAGCAGACAGATGTGCAAATTAATACACCATTACTGGATTTTACAAATGTTGCTGAGATGGGACAAAGGGTTTTAAAAAATGGATTTTCCATCAGCTTTTGTGTAATTTGTCATACTGTGTGGTCTAAATCTGTTATCTAATTCTGAAAAAATGCATTATGCTGTAACTAAAGCTTAGATGATGATGCAATTTCCCTCTCTAGCTAGCCTTGAAAATGGCAACAATTTCAGACACGTCCACACAGTTTTTCAGCAATATTTGGTAGGTTTGGTTGATTCCAAGGTTATTTGAGAACTTGCCACAGTTGCTCTGGTAACTAAGATCATCCTATTTGCTTTCGATTCATGTAATTCCAGATTAACTGAGGTCAGCTACCTACTGTAAGGTATTAAGGGTTTGAATACAAATCTAAAGAGCTGCCTGAATCTTTGAATAATGTGTAAACAGTGTCTAAACTAAAAGTATGAAAGTAATATCTTTTTTTATTTCAATTTTTTTTTGCACTGGATCTCTATTTGATTTAATTGAACAATGACCATGAGGTGGATTTATTGACTTTATTAAAACAAAAAAAATGGTTCAACATATTTAAGAAGTGTGACGGGAAAAGAGAACGCCTCACCAAGGCGATTTCAACTGATGTCAGTGTACTAGAGACCAAAACTGGAGAATATTACTTTTAAGGAGTTATGTTTCCTATCTAATTTGGCATTCAGCATAAGTACTGTAAATTGTCAGCGCTCTATATGAACTATAGGCATGGGCTACAGACCCAGAATATTAAACCAGAAAAAATAAATAAATAAATCAGATGATCCTATATGCGAAACCACTTGGCAATGGTGGGAAGGAAAAACTCCCTTTTGACAGGAAGAAACTGACTGAATCAGGCTCAGGGAGGGGCAACCATCTGCTACCACTGACTGGAGGTGGTGCGTTCATCCAACCAATTTACTTTTACCTTATTTTCCAATACTGCAAGTGGGTTGAGCTCCTATCTCCACAAATAATCCATATTAAATAAAATTAAGAAGAACAAGCTACACGCTACCATGGTGGTGTCTGGTGCTATTTGTAGTGGGTGTTCTCAGTGTACATTCTCTGGGCAGTGTGTCTTTTCTATCTTTTCTGTCCCTGGTGCTCTGATGGTGGTAGCACTGATAAGCTGAGGTGTGAGACACTTTCTGCTGAGGGTAAAATGTTGAGAATGAAGTTGTTGCTTTTCCTGCGCCTACCAGGGCACATAGGAAGAATGATGGAAGAGAGGTTTTTAGAGGGACAAAATAGCAGCCAACTCTATTTGGATTCTCTGCTCTCAAAGGGCACTGGGGTGTTGAGGGCCTGGCAGGTTTGGCACATTGAGGGTTAGCAGCAATGCATTTCATTCAATTTAATTCCTCGACCTGACGCTTTTTTCTTGTATGAGCTGAAAGCCTGCAGAATGTTAGTCAGCTTATGTTTCTGACTGTTGCCACCTGATAAACACTTTTTGGGTTTTGTTTTGCTTTTCATGTGAAAGCTCAGGCATTCATGCCAGAACTATATAGTGTTTTTACAATGACTAAACCCAAGTGTCAGTCATTTCTGCTGTTTTTTCTCAGGAGGTCTTATGCACAACTTTATTTCCTCATGCTAGCAGATTTATTTATTTATCTGTTATTTTTCTATAACATTTTCTTTTTTTCCCCCCACTCCAGTCTCTTTCATCCTTAATATCTCCAGGGTTTAGAGCTATATAGCTAAGCATTATTTAAGTGTGTTATCTACAGTTTCCTCCTTACTTTGTTTTGGTTTAGTCTGCTTTCAGGAATTTCAACCTGTAAAAATAAAAAATAAAGCTTAGCGTGAAAATAGACCACTTCTTAACAAAGCATAACTTCCATTTACCCATTTCATCTGCAAATAATTGTACTGAGTACTGAGTAAACGATTCCTAAATTGTCCACAGCAAAATGACAAACAGAGAATGAGGAGCTGCAGCTGTCCCTCGTGGGAGGTTTCTCCACAAGCAAGTCAATTAAATTCAGTTGTCTGTGCTGCACTTAACTCAATTTGCTGTAAGTAACATTGTGTACAAAATGTAAGTAGAAAAAAAACATTACGACTTTGATAATAAGAGTAATTTTATGTGTTGGCTTCCTTACTGGGTAGAATTTTTTTTTTCCCCCACCAAATAAGGGAGCCGCCACACACGGATTCTTTAGTAACCTTGGTTACAAAAGAAAATCTAATCTCAGTGGATAAGACTGGTAAATCTAAAGATCAATGCATGTCTTCTATATGTTTTGTAGGGTTTTCATGGCTATTTTGAAGTACTAATGAGTAGTAACCAGTAATATGCACATTAATAACAAATAGCATTAAAAGAAGAACTGTGGCCCTTGCCGTTAAGTTTTTATGAAGCACATTATAGTGACATTCATGTAATTTCTGTTTGGGTAACAAATGTTTGCCTGAAAATTAAAACTGAGTGACAGCACAATAGTGATGGAAATGACAAAGACCAACAGAAACGAGAGACTGGGTGAGAAAAAGGAAGCCAGTCAGCCTGCAGTGGTAGTGATAAAGGGTAATGAGTTATAGCATTCACAGGTACATGGTGATCACATATATCACAGCTCCATCAGCTCTGGCTGATTCGTGACAGAATATTTCTGCCTGATCTTACTCGCAATCTCAAATGATTACACACTGAAGTGGAATTAGACACATGCATTGCTCTGTTTTGGGGGGCTCCATGCAGACTTATTAGTCTATCCAAGTGAAAGTAAGAGTAACTGGTCAGTGAAGGAGAGAAAGAGAGAAAGTGGCTTCTTTTCACATCAGCATCTCTGAACAAAGCCGGAAGCCTCTGTTAATGAATTGGACTGTCCCATACTAATGAATGGAGTCTAGAGATGGGCAAAGGAAATGAAGGGAGTAGGGGGATGTCAAACTACATGAACGATGAAGTCGCTCATATCAGGGCCTGTATTACAGAAGCCTATTAGTCCTCCTGTCTCTGATGGCAATGGGCGTAATGAGGTAGTCTCCAAAGACCAGATTGATGCCTGTTTTAACACTCACACTCCAAGGATGAAAAGAGAGTTTATTGTGAAGATGAACAATAGGCTGTAATAACCAGAAAAAGTCTTGTTTGTTCCTGGAGTGTTGTATAATTACACAACTTAAACTTTGTCCCAGAGTATGAATTTCTTTAAGTTCATTTTTAAAATCTTGACATGTGGCGTTGCAATCAGAGGAATGTAATCCCATGTTAAGCAAGGTGCCTTTTCTCATAATGAGAGGCTTTATCTTATTACAAATAGATTTGGTAGGTTAACACACTGTCATGCCATCATTTGGAGTATTCTTCCCTAGCGTAGTTTTCTTAAATCATTAGATTTTTTTGCCTTATTAGGTGATTACCATGCTTTGTCATCTTTGTGTACATATAAAAACTTCAGCACTGAAGGGTTCTAATTTTAGTGACCAGGGAGGATTTTTTTTTTGACCAATTATTTTATTATTAAATATTCACCCTATGGTAGCTGGGATAGGCTCCAGCACCCCTGCGACCCTGTTAAGGTTAAATGAAAGAGAATGGATGGATGGATAGATGGATATTTTATTGTTATTAATGTTAAGTAAAGACTTGACTTTTTGAATAATTTTTACTATGACCAAACTCATATTTAGCTCCTTGGAAAAAGGCAAACACAATCTTATTGACCTAATAATTTTACTCAGCTAAACCAGTACTTATTCAGGCAACAGGAAAGGTTACAGCTGTGAAGCAGTTTCCAAATACCCGGTCTTCTACCACGTTGAAAAGAGATATTGATTTTTTTTGATAGAATAAGCCCTTTAACCTGTGTAACACTCACAGGAAATTAAAGGCTTTTTCCACCTATGTATGACACATTAATGTTCACAGGCAAGAAAAATGCCAGGAATGAGTTTATGTTCAAGAGTTTCTCAAGGGTGAATGTATTTCTGGGTACAATAAAACAGATTTATTGTTTAATTGTAACAATCTAGTGTTCTGTATAACTGCAATAGCTAATTAGTGTAATAAATAAATTAAATGACTGAACAAAGAAGAGGACTGACACATTTTAAAAGTATATCTTAATATAAACATTTTATTCAGTGCATTTTTGTGTATACAACAAATAATAAACAACTGGAAGTTATCAGACAGCCACAATGTCTGCCTGTATATGTTGTTTTATCAGAGTATCTGTCTGGTAGTTTGGAACACATGATCCAACATGGGTTAATACACATAGCCTACATCATGCAGCTCTAGACCAGAATTTCCCTGCCTTCTCCCATGCAACAGATAGGTTCACCTAATACAGACCACCTCCAGCAGAAACCAAGAAAAGAAAGTCTCCCAGAAGCATGTACCAGAAGGAAGTTATGTAGCTGAAGGGAAGCGTACATAGCCCACAAAAGGGTCCTTTTTGTACATATGTGTTTGTACATGCCCAGTGCAAGAAAGGGAAGATGTTAATTTTTGTATGACTTTATCTTTTTTTTTCACTTTTACAAATATGACGTGTCCTATAAAATGTTAAGCCACCTAAAAGTCCACAGTATTTTTTTTTTAATATAGAAAATATTGTCACCACAATAAGTTACTCAAACACATAACAAGCATCCTGGGAAGGGCCATTCACCATCCTATGGTGAAGTGTATCAATAGAAGTCGACAAAAAAGGATGGCTGGGGTTTCGAAGTATGACACAAGCACAAAGGGAGGAACCGATTACGAGGACAAGAGCTAGAGACATTGTGACACTGTGGTAACAGAAGGGAATGGGAACACAGGATAGTCGTTTCATACCTCAGTCATCGAGTGTATCATCAAAAAGCACATCAAGCACGCTGCCAACTCCAAAGTGGTTAAAATCACTTCCTTTGTCCATTTTTCTTTATTCAGAAACCTTTGCTTTCTCTCGTCAAAAATGTACAATAAAAAAACAAAAAGATCCAGCTTTGCTTTTATACTGACTTGGCTTTCAGCGGCTTAAAGGGACACTCTTTTTCTGTCTTTGGTTTGCTGGAACCATTTTTCATTAATGAACAAAGATGTAAATGCTTAACAATGGCAAGGGAAGAGAACAAGAAGGAACAAAATCAGTTATTAAACAAAATCTCACAGCTAATTCAGAAAATTAGCAAAAACTAAGGTGCAGCTGTGGCATCTCCAAATTTTAAAAAAATAAAATAAAGGAAAAGGTAAAACTGCAAGAGAGCCACACTGCCCCTTATATCTCAGGTCAGTTGTACATAGGCTTCATTTTCCCATGCTAGAGAGCTCAGTCTCTGAGCGTGTGCACTAGGACGCAGGAGAGCTACCATCTGGCTGGCCACAGTCTGAGTAGCACTAGGCTGTACCATACCAGGGAGTTTATAGGCTTTGTATTCACAGAAGCATGGATGAGACAGAGATCAGGGCTTATACGGTACCACTGCAACCTTGTAGACCAGCACCATTACTGACTGCCCTGGACACCTGCATGTCTAACTTCCTGTCCCTGTCTAACAGATGCACGCGGGCTTGGTGTCTGCATGAAGAAAACTTACTGTGCACAGTAAATTAATTACCAAAATAAGATAAAAATGAGCTAACTGGTATGCAATCATCACAAAAATAGAGTGTCTAAGGTCATAAATAAACCTCAAGCCCAAAAATAAAGTTTTAATCAGTTCCTTAAGTCCAGAATGATCTATGTGCTGTTAAGTTTCTTACTGTTTTGATGATGACCGACCAGGATGATAAGTGCTTTTGACTGATGGTGTCTGGTTGTTTATGTGTGATTTGTTGTCCTAGCTAGTCCTGAACCGCTGATCGGAGAAACAAGTCTGCTTGGATTCATGCTCTGCTAGAGGTAAGGTTTCATGGTTCGGCCCCAGGCCTGGGTTGAGCTACCAGGCTACGTTGATTCGTTCTGGCTCACAGCTTTCCCTCCGTTGAGGACTGCTGAGGCACTCCGACTCTTGGTGGGTGTGCCGCTGCCAGAGCGGGAGAACTCTGTCAAGTCGTGGAGAGATGGCTCTCTGTACATTGCAACTGTGAAAACACAACACAAATGCAAATCAGGCAAACTGACATTTTTTAACAACATTTAAAAAAGTAACAGAAAACAGTTGTATTGCAGAATACCCAGATATAAAAAAAATACAGGTGCATTATTTTTGACCAAATAAATAGGTAGCTTTTATTGAGGTTATGTAGTACACTACTCAAAAACACCTTAATGGGAAGCTTAGCTCAGTAAGCTGTGAAGATGGTAACTGTGAGTAGTGAAAGAGGCAGTGTATTGTCCACTGGTTAAATGTCTGTTTTTTCCGACATAGCCTCCCTACAACCATTGTATTTCCAGATCAAAATACTGCCGAACACACTAATTTTATGAGATGTTATCTGTCTCACTTGCCACCGTGCTGGATTACATCATCCATTACGGCAATTAGCCTAAAAAAAGAGAGCTACCACAGCTGAAGTGCAGCAGCCTAAGGACTGTGGTCTCAGGCAGTAATGGGTGGCAGATAGGGAGGATAGAAAGTTTAATTGTTTAGTCAGCTTATTAATCACATCGTTAGCTATAATTACTCCTATCACCAGAAATACAAAACTTTTCTTTTTTCATTATTTTCAAACATAAATATCATCATGTACCCAGGAAGGTATGAAAAAACAGATAATGCCCATGTAAAGTATGCATGTTATTGTTGCTGTGTTGTTTGTTTTCTGTGATCTCACCACAGTTGTTCTTGCCATGCTTGACAATTGTTTTTGCACCATTTTAGCACTCATAAACATTAAGATAAGGTAAACCTTTATTAGTCCCACGCATGGGAAATTTGTTTTAAAGAGGAAATAAGAAAGAAGCTCAGAAATGAGCAGAGCTGCCGTAACAGGCTGCCACACACGGGGGGCACTGGAAGTAGTAGTAGTAGTAGTAGATAAATAAAGAGTAGATTTACATTTTAAAAACTCGTGTCAGCTGAATGATTGTTCAAAATGAGTGCAATTAGCTCATATAAATCTCCCTTTTAGTTGAACAAAATGGTTTGCAGTGCAGCCAGTCCTGTGTAGTTCATCAGTTTAATAATCAAAATTTTCAGAATTTAAAAGTATCGCTAAGAGACCATCCTTCTGCACACACATAAATCTACCTTTTCTTGCCATTTGCAGGTATGTTATTGTTTAAATGACAAAATAATGTATTTATTTGTTTTAGTCTTTTCTATGCATTAAATACCAGTTCATCTAATATTTTGTGACCTTATGAAGCTGATGGAAGATTGCTCTCAGTTTATCTGTCCAAGTACTTTTTGGCACCACTGTATAGTTCCCACCAAACTGCTGAATCAAGTAGACCCTGTTGGTGCTGAAGTAAAAAGAAAAATCCTATATTCACAGCATGACATTATAAATTCAAGAGTTGCTAGTGCTTCAGCTTTGCTGTGTGTGCAGCACTGGTTGAGACTGCATCTAACAGCCCCTTTTTCAGGAGAAATATCAGTAATCTGAGGGTCATAGTCTTTGGTTTCAGGATGTTGTCAACATCCTTCTGCATAGCATGCTATTTGATGTTCATTCTTCAGGGAGTTTGTGGCTGAAACAGCAAACCCAGTCCTTCAGACACTTTACTTAGTCCAGCATTTTTTGTTTCAGCTGCAATCCAGTACCCATCCTTGTATATAAACATAAATCATTGGCAGGATTCGGTTGGGAAACTGCTGATTGGTTCCAGTCTTGTTTGTAACAGCAGGCTATTCTGTTATTACAGTGATAAGTGACTGACCTCAGTATTACAGTACTAGATCATTGCTATCCTCAACACCTCTGCTATTTTATACTGTATATTCAAACCTCAAAAAAACCCAGAACCAAACATGTTGTCATTTTTTCACATTTCTCCACACAAATTACCTAGTAGATGCTACTCCACATAATAGCAGGTGTTTGTTTCTTGTATCAGGAGTTTTTGGGAGAGCTTTAAGAGGATTTTCCACTTGGACTTGAAACGACACAAGCTAAACTCGCTACATCCGGAGGAACACAGTATTAGAGGCTGTAGGCTGAGGCTCACAGAGTGCAACCAGAAGAGCAGTGTGTAATGTCTGAAAGAGATGTCATCGCCAATGTTTAGACAGATTCTTAATTGGTGCCCTGTAACACATCTCCCTCTGAATGAGTTGCTGGAACAAATTCTCCAGTGCAAAGTTATTTCCAATCCACTCGCTACATCTGAAATTCAAATGACCTAAAAGATTTAGTAAATATTGTGCACTACAGGATACTTTAAAGTTTGTACACAAGAAGGAGTATTACAATAGTGTCTCATTTTATATTTGCTATTGAGAAAAAAAGAAGAAAAAAAACCTCTATATTTCCTCTCTAAGTTAAAATGCAGCCACAGTCGATAGTTTTCGGTATCAGTTACTGTGTCACCTAGCCTCAATCTATCCTTGTTATTCAATTCTTTTCTTTCTCTGTATTTGTCTGTCAGTATAAAGCAAGCCAATCATTCACCAGCTATTTCTCTTCAGTGTGTTTGAGACCCCCTGGATGGCCTGTTAAATGAAGGTGAAAAGCTATTATCGTGATCTCAGAGGGCAGATATGGGTTCTTAATAAGATGCTGGCTGGAGAAGCTTCCCCAAAGACACAAGAAAGGGGACCATCGATTCAGCAAATAGAAGAAATGAAAAAATTAACTCTAAACTGGAATATAAAGCATTCCACTGCAGCTGAAATACTGAACAAAATTGCTCATATACTACTAAGATATTCAAATCTTTCTTTTGTGTTAAGATGAGGGATGTGGTCAAGAATATGTGATGTTTTATGATTTGGTTCTTTATTGCCATTAAAAACTTAATATTTTAGGGGGGATTTAACATGGGTGGGTGTCAGATCTAACCCCAGGCATCTGCAATAGCCTTAGAGCTAATAGGTCACCAGTTCAACCCAGTAGGGTACACCAGCACCCAAGCAATGGCCAACTTTATGCTGTCTATGAGTGCATATTAACAATAACAATTTCCTCAAAGCAAGCAAATGCACACTTATGTTGACAATATCTTTGACTTTAAGAGGTGTGCATAACACCTGAGTCTTTGTAAAAATCTTCATCATTCAGTCACTTTTGTCAGTTATCTGCCAGCTTACAGTGTCTGACAATCAAATTGTTCGAAGTGACGAATAAGGCCAGAGAAAGTACGTTTACCAAGTGAAAAAGGACAATTTGAAACAATGTGTCTTGTTGCTATTGCTAGCTATTACCACTGGACATTTTTGTAAAGTGTCAGGTTTTTTACAAAAAAATAAAATAAAATAAAAAAATGTCAGAACAAAATCCTGATTTGGCTGAAAACACAGAAAAATGCTCACCACAAGAAATTTACAGTCAACGTCAAGTTTCAACAATCCAACCAGCTTCTTGGTCTTTTGCTTTCAAATGTGTACTCAGTTGAAGTGAAAATAAAGGGAACTGTGAAAATTTCTACTTTACAGGAACAAAGGCCTGCTATTACATCAGAATATGCCAATAACTGTGTTTCATGTGCAACCATCTGATGTGCCACAATCTCAAACATGAAATCTGAGCAGCAAAGCAAAGATGAGATCAAGGCTAAGCACAACAACCTATCTCTTCTCCAGATCTACAAACTATATATCAATATAAACAATTTCCCCATTTTGAGTAGGTGGTTCTGAACCAATCTCAACCAAGTTCAAGCTGCAATTATCATAATCACTACTACCATCTCACTTCAGACACCCACCCAAAAAAAGGTCGGTCCAGCCGTTGCATTTCAGAGGCTAGTGTGAAATACAATATGTGGGGAATATTTGGCTTTTGAAGAATGTTACAAAAATTGAAATGCCTCTTAATAGGAAAATAGAAAAACTACCACTGATTTAATAATTAATCCAAGTTCTACAACCGTACAGGAAAAAGAAATATGTGTCACAAAAGATTTTTTTTCCAAAAAAGCCAGTGTAAAAACCAACCACATACCACATTTAATGTAATGTAATATAATGCCAACGTATAAAATGTAATCGTTTCTCAACTTTGACATGCTGCCATGCTTATGACAGTTTTATGATGATTTATGTTGGTAAGATTAATGTTGAGCTGTTATAGCAACATCTCAAACAATTGCAATTTTGTTTTAAAAATTCACAACTGCATCAGTGACACTTAATAACAAGAGCTGTAAACGTTCAGAGAGACTCCCCGATACTCAAGACATGTCTCATGTCATAGTTTTGGCACACCCCTAAAAGTAAATTGGTACTTTTAAACTTGATTATCTAAATGCAGATAATTATTTTATGATCACATGATTTAACTTTTGAAAGCTCAAAAATACAGAGAGCCAGATGACAAGATCTAAACTGAACTCAGCGGTCAACAATATAAAGAAACTGCCCTCTTTTCTGCATTGTTTTGAGTATTTTGCACTGCAAGCCTTTGATTTCTTACTGAGACAAAAAATGAAGACCCAGAGTGTTTTTCTTTTGTCTCACTAAAAAGAAAAACAGTCTCTCTCTCTTTGTCTATCTCTCTCTCTTCTCTCTGACAGGTAAATCTGTGTCTTGTCGAAGATGAAAAGACTGTGGCCTGTTTCCTCTGTTGCTCACGGCCACATTACCACATACATATTCTTTATGGGTGGGGTTCTCTGTGAATTTACAGTCCTGCATGGGGACTGCTCGTGAAAAATATCAGCCTTGCTCCGCATTGTGTCTGCAATGGAGTGTGACCAGCTTGAGGAAGCTAGTGAATAGGTTAATGTAAAAGTCTCTGAAGAAAATGCTTAGTGTAAAGGAGCCATATAGAAAACAATGCACTTAGTTTTTAGCCAAACAATATCTACAGAAGATGCCTTTGTGAAAAGCAACCCTTTTGCAAACTAGTGTTGTGTAAATACTTGATCATATGCCAGTATTCTCTGATACAACTGAATTATGAAGTACAAGTAGAAACATACACCTTTCCAGCATATTTCCATCTCTGAATCTTCTTTCTTGACAAAAATTATTTCTGTTACTTGTCAGTATTTTTCCTTTCCAGGGAAGACTGCACTAATAATAGCTACTGTTACCTCTTACACTTTTGAATATAGCCAATTAGAACATTAATGCAACCAGGTATGGATAATACATTCCACAAACTAATTCTTATCATATGACAGATATATTTTGAACCTTAGTATTGAAAAGTAAAAAGGAAAAGATCTGGAAAGGCCTACCTTTTAGAGGTTTGGGAAGAAAGTGGGCTGCTGGCTTGTTCTTCTTGACATGATTCCCCTTCATGATTTCTCCTTCCTTGTTCAGACCGAGGTACCAGCCCCTGCCCGACTGCTGCTGCCGGTATATCATGGAGGAGTATGTCACATAATAGTTCTCGAACACTGACTCCTTGAATTTGCACTCCGGTGTAAAGTGTTCCTGTCAGGGGATGAGGACAATAAGATATAAAGGTAGTTGGACCATAGTTTACAAGCTCTAACGATAATTTAAAATATATTTATAAATGGAAGCAGATGAAATACAATAGTTAATTACTTGATAGTGAAACTGTATCTTAAGTCTCAAGCGTCTGCTTTAATGTGCCATGGTAATCTTCTAAAATCTATTTGTTCCATTTACTGTAGTGAAGAATGTAGCACATGTAGCATAGATAACAGTGATATGACAGATATAGAAGAGTATTAATAAAACATACAGGCAGGATGAATACTATGTTCTTATTTGGTCCTAGCTGTTAAATATGTATGAGAAGATCATTATCTTTCTGAGTTTGTCTTTTTTAGTTGAGATTTGTTTGGACAAGCCTATTTATTACTAGTCTTATGCTTTTACCATGCATTTAGGTACTATCTACAAAAATGATTAAACTCCTGTGAGAAGGTGGCTTAGGGAGCTTTATGTGTACTTGGAGTTGCACATGTTTCTTTTAAGGTTTTTGGAATACTTCTTTTCTTTCACTCTCTCCCACTGGGTGTGGGAAGACTCCTTAGGACATTGCAATTTTGAGGTTCATCTTCTGGACTCCATACTGTGCAAGAGTTCATATGCCCTTTGAGTTAGGTTTAGTATCTAGCACTTGTATGGGTTTTTGTCATTATTGCTACAACAGCATTGCTGAGGCTTATTTCCCCTGAGGCAAATGCCTGTGTGTGTGTGTGTGTGTGTGTGTGGGGGGGGGGGGGGGTGTTTGAATTGTTTGTGT